>CALYLW010002492.1:23-45464 GCA_944989445.1 Ampullaceana balthica
GGTTCTGAAAGTATCATATATAATATAAAAGCCCAAGTCACTCATTGGATGTGGAACGCTCATGATGTAGAACAGTCTATAGCAGTTTTAAATAATCGTGTGGTGATTAGCGCTGTAAAAATATTTAATATGACGTCATTGGTTGATCTTATATTTAACACAAGGTGTGCATCAAAAGGTGTGCAAATTAATTACAAATTAAAGACGCGCTGTAAAAAATATATTATATGACGTCATTGCTTTAGCTTATATCTTAATTTTGGAAAAAGGGAACGATGTAAAAATAGGATTTGATGATTTATAATTATAAAATACTTTGTGTACATTTCAGGAAGTTTAATATTTCGTATTTATCAAACAAGGATAAGTTACTTGGGGTTTTGACAAAAAAAGTGGCGGCCCCTATAAAAATACTTTGTGAACATTTCAGCAAGTTTAATTTTTGCTTATGAATAAGGTGGGCGCCGTAGGCGCCCTAAAAGAAGTGGGCGCCGAAGGCGCCACGGCGCCCCGGAACAATCTAGTTAATTATATTAGTGGCTTCTCATTCTTTCTTTAATACTTTCAAATTGATGCGAATGTTTCCATTGCAGATGTGCAAAAACAAAGTCAATGTAACAATGAAATAATTACGGAGACGGGTTATGGGGATCTGTGAAAGATTTTATTCAAATTTAGCTTGGATTTGACACTTCATCTTCTCTAAGATTAGGAATTATAAAATGTAGGTATCTAGGTTTTTATCTATATATAAGGAACTATTCTTTATATCTCCCGGAAAGAATCAGATATATATAGTGACGTCTAATAAGATCTGACATATTTTAATATCTTGGACTTTTTAACAAATTAACATTTTTATAATTAAATGTCTCCATTTGTTCTGAAAGGAAATAGATTCCCTTAGAATAAATATGTACTTGTACCCGCAACCCAAGCGTCTATTATTTCTGTTATTCTACGATGTTGGCTTTCTCTCAGGATAATATTCTATTAAAGGAAGTTTTTTTTTAAAATTTCATTTGTCGCAATGGCTCTTTGTATGTGTGGCTAAACATTTAGTTCAAAGTAAAATGTAATTATTTAATTTGAGGACAAAGCATAATATTATCCACGTCAAATCTGATACACTATCAACCAAATTATCTTAACAACGATGTCCAGTCAGATTTTAAAACGCCTTCACACCTTGTCTGGATACAAGTATAAAATACAATTTTTGTAATCAATGTTGTGATTAATTACTAATTTACTGATATAACCATCAGTTTCTGAAGTAATGTTACTTTCCTAAAAGACTTAAAGAGTAATTTCATAATGTAATTAACAATTATGTTTTGTAAATTAAATGTTATAACTTACCTTTATCGAATTCAAAATTACTGCACAAACTTGCTTGTGTGAACAGTTCACTTAGAAGAGAATTCAAACTGAAAATATTTTAACACGGGGAAATTCAAAGAAATCTATTTGGGGATTAACACGCAACAGCGGGAGGCATTCAAATAAATGGGCCAAGTCCTTCTGTATCGCTAAACAATGTTAATGGTATGCGTACCGCTAAATAGTTAACAAAATCTAATTAATATAGAGAAGATATGGTTCCAAATCAGTGGCATTACGAGGGGAGGGAAATTTGAAAGTCGCTCCTGTCGTAGAAGCAAAAATTACTGTACCTTATCAATTTCAAACATGAACAAACAAAATTTTCCCGGCGGCACTTTTGTTGGGGCGGAAAAATCCAAAGTTGTTAATTAGCTTCTAAAAATTAAGCGTTAAAATAAAGTTTAATAAAAGCATATAAAAGCCAAGGTAAAAATTATTAATAGAAATGAAGGAACTTTCTTAAAATACTTGAGCGTTTTTACTGCCAAACTTCAAACGCCATAATGAATCTTTAGTTTTCTGAAACTAATGCTGCTGAACCAAAAAACCAAGGAGCTATAGTAGTATATGAAAGTGACAATCAGAAAAAAGGAATAGGCGATTAAAAAACTTAATTTAACAATGAGAAGTGCGTCAAAATGACGTTGCAAGATTTGACGCAAAAACACACACACACACACAGAATGTCAAGCTAAATAAAAGCGTGAAATAAAAAGGAGCTACCCTTGAGTTTCCATCGTAAACGTCTAAGCCTCATGTCTAAGCCCGCTGTTCACATTCAACCCACCGATCAGTTATATTTGACCCTCTAAGTCTTGACTGTTGTACAAGGAAAAATTTCGGAGGAAATAATTGTTATGGACCTGCGATATTAAATGCAAATTAATTCACGAATTATCAGCTTTGCTGAATGATAAGTTACATTAAGTTATTAGAGTCTCTCTTACTTTTATCAGATTAAGTGAAATCAACAGTTGTGTAGTGAAATGGATGGGGAAAGTTTTTTATAACACTAGCCTTCCAAAAGTTGGAGAGAATCTTTGATTGTGAAAACAGAGCATTTCAAAGCCGCTGGACTCCTTTTTTTTTACAAGTTATAAGTGGTAAACCTGTGTGTCTAATTTATAGAAATAATTTAGCTGTGATAAAGAAAAGTAATATGAGAAGAAACTAAAAGAATAAAGGTTTTGACAAGTTTAATATCAGGAATGAAAATCAGAAGCTATAAAATGTTGGAAGAATTAAAAATGCATTTATTTTCAAAGCCGACGTTTTTTAACGAAGTAAAATCACAAACTGAAGCTGATTTTGTGGGACACACCGCAGAATCGTGGCCCCAATTACTGTTTTATTGTTTTATTATGATCAGACTAAAACCAAATGGCTTACGAATATAAATCTCAGCAGAAATAAAGTAGCTATACGAGTATGTGAGATTTTAAGTAATTAGAAGATGAAGCTGATCGAATAAGTTAAAAACGTGTTGCAATCGTCTTTGCGGTCGATGAAAACAGTCATACCCCTGACACAGCACAGCTTGCACAGCTCGTGAAATATTTGACCTGAAATTGATGTATGGAGTTGACAAACGTCGGGTGTTAAAATGTGCTTCAAAGTCTAAACTTTTTGGACAGAGTGCCATATTCCATGAAGTAAAAATATGTACGGTCGGATTAAGATATATTCAAAGATGACATACGTTTAGACTGAGCTCATGTTTTTCATTCATATGTTCTTTTTTGTTAGCTATTTGTAAGAGTGATTTTTTATTATTATTTTTTTCGAATTGAAGGTTGTGGAAAGGGGACAATACTATCTCGATTTTTGAGACTTTAAAAATGTCCTAATCCATCATTAGAAATTTTCAAAAATGGATAAACAATGGCCATATTATGGAATGAAGATGTTTCTTTTCTATCTCGTACCTTACAGTAAATAAAATGTTTTGAAATATAACTACAGCCGAAAATGTTGAGTCAAAGATTGTGATGATAAAATGTTTTACAATTTTAACTACACTGTCACCAAATTCATTTCATTTTCCCATGAGGAAAAAAAAGAATATATATTACAATACTATTGTATCACCCGTCAAAAATGACGGAAGTTTTCAAAATAAATACACAGATAAAAAAATAACGTAATACAGAATTTTAATATATATTCATTTACTATCATATTGAACAATATTATGCAGAACGTTCGAAAAGTGTTATTTTTGGTGCATTAAAATTTCTACAATTAGTAGCATTATAAAACAAAATCGATCGCAGCGCCACCTAACAGCAATACATCCATACAGACAACGGGAATTATGTATTCTAAAATTAGTAGCACTATAAAACAAAGTCGATCGCAGCATCACCTAACAGCATTACATCCATACATAACGGGAATTATGTATGTTGATTGATTTTTTTTACATCGGACGTCATCGATTTACGAACAATTAAATTCATATAAACTCGTCTTTTTGTAATGAATACCCACATTAGTAAACAATATAACAACATGCATTTTTGGCAATGATTTAACCTCCTCATATTTTGTAATCAAAACTTCTTGAAATGTCCGCTGTTTAGATACATATAATGTTGACGTGGGTACAGAAAACATCAACGAGTCAGCTTATTGTTTAAGATGAGGTCACGGACCAGTAAAAATTTAAGCACGGGCTATATTTAGCCCGAGGTCCGGACTTTGGACAGCCCTGGTTTAACCAAAATTTGTTTATTTTATTTAGACGCTGGTATTTTTAAATCCCTTATATTAACTTCACCGCCGTCTCTGTCATTCGTCGACTGGCAGGCGGAAAAACAAAAGTAAAAAATGACACACTTTGCGTGATGCCATCTAGCTGAAATTTGGCACATAGACTCGTGTCACCTAAAAATGCATGGCATCAAAATTTCAGATCCATCGAAGGTACAGTTACCAAATTAATGCATTCTTAGTTTATCTCTATACAACGCATGTAATTCAATTTCACTGTTTGTTATTGTTGTTTTTTTCATGTGACAGTTCAGTCACGCGTTGACGCCACCCGTCGATGCCCACACTCCCTCCGGTCCTTTCCCCCATTTTTAAAGCCAATGGATATCACTCGGTGTCAGTCTGTAAATGTTTGTCGTGTTTGAACATAATCAATACTTTTAGTTATGTCTATTATATAAGGGATTTATAGTCAAAAACGTTATTTTTACGGGTCTTTTATATTAAATCCCTGATTTAAACTTCGAAATCTTGCCGTCATCTCTGTCGTTATCTCTTCGTACTTTGGGCGGAAAAACAAAAGTAAAAAGTGACCCACTTCCCGTGATGCCATCGAGCAGAAATTTGGCACATTGACCCGTGTCACCTCACAATGCATCGTATCAAAATTTCAGATCGATCGAACGTACCGTAATTAAATTAATGCATTTTTAGTATATCTACATAAAAATATATGTAGCAGTCGCTATTGTTTACAATTTAAGGGTCACTTGACTTCACGCCAGCCATCGGTGAACACATCTCATGTTTTAACCAGGTGGAATTCACTCAGTTTCAGGCTGTAAAATGTTTGTCGCGTTGGAACATAATCAATACTTTTAGTTATGTCTATTATATAAGGGATTTATAGTCAAAAACTTTGTTTTTACGGGATTGTTTATTAAATCCCTTATATTAACTTCGAAATCTTGTCTCTCTGTCGTCATCTCTTGATCCGGCAGAAAAACAAAAGTAAAAAATCAACCACTTCCCGTGATGCCATCGAGCTGAAATTTGGCACATAAACTTGTGTCGCCTAACAATGCATCGTATTAAAATGTCAGATCGATCGAACGTACTGTAATTAAATAAATGAATTTTTAGTTTATCTCTATGCGAAATATGTAATTCAATTTCACGGTTTGGTATTGTTGTTTTTTCTAATTAAAAATAAAACATGTTTCTAATATTTATTCTGACATTTAAATTGTAAGTCTGCAATCTATTTAACATCGTAACTAGTGGTTGCCGAATTCAATTTTTTAAAATCCGGCCGGAGCCGGATTGAGACAGATTTATGAACTAAAAACCGTCCGAAGCCAAATTTTTTAAAATGGCTGGATACCGGTGTTGTCGGAGCCGGAGCCGTTATATATGTTTTTTATGGCTCTACTGGCCAGCCGGATTTGGCCTTTTTTATGAAGTGAAATTCTGCTGGGGCCGAAGCCAGGGCCTGATTTTTTAAAATTGCCGGATTCCAGATTTGCCGGAGCCGAAATCCTTTACATCTCTAATCGTAAATAGGGCTGTCAATATTGTTGAAAAAAGCTGCGCGGGTACTCGTCCAAAACGCCGCATAATTTTCGTGGTCATGACGGCTATAGAATGAAACCTAGCACCTCATTTCACACAGTAGCTACCAGCATACTTCCGAAAACATACTATTGTTCTCTACAAACTTTTATTCCTGCTTTAAATGCATTCGTAATACTAATAAACTAAAACTGCAGTAAACTGAACATTCAAACAACATTTCAACAACAATTATGCAATGTTCAGTCAGGTCACAGGGCCCAGCAGCTTGAATGATAATGTTCGCTAGACGACGGTCAATGTTCCCTACAAGTTTCGTTGGTTCGTATGCAAAGTAAAAAAAAGTCGCGAGCAAAGTTGCACAGCAGACCATGTTTGTGCAATACTACACAATTCGCTGCGCGGTTATTCTAATCCCCTGCGTGGCGTTGGCCAGAGAACTGGGTGGCTGCGCTACCATGCAGCTTAAAGGGAACATTGGCGGCGGTAGTAACGTTTTAATTGATAAACTTTTTATACTGACACCTTTGTGCGTCTTACTAAAATCAGTTTTTCTGCTAGGCCTACACCAGAAAGGGCACGAGTTAGTTAAACTTTTTCAACAAGGTGCGTCAACACCTGTGGGCGGGTGCAGGGCCGCCGCAAAGGGGTGAAATCAGTAATTTATTCAGGGGTCCCAACGCCAATCTTGATTTTCTTAATGCTGCTGCTTTGCACGTAGATATATATTGGACAATTATTCAAGATACATGTAACAAAAAAGTTTTAAAATTTAGTTTACAACGAAAATTGTCGGAAAAACTTTTCTGCACAATGAACTGTTCGCATGTTGTTCATCGTAATTTCGTGATTTACGTCACAGTTTTCTAAAAAATAATATAATTGAGTCATCAAATACGTCACATATATGTCTTCCGGTGACTCTCTCACTATTTGAGTAGACGTAAAACATTGGAATTTTCTTTTTCACTTTTACGACCCTTACGCAGTAATATTTTTTTGATAGCAAAAAAAAACAAAAACAAACAAATTAAACCAAAAAAAGGCTATTTAGACCTTGGGGCCGCCCATAAATGACGCCACGCACCTAGGGGGGAGGGGGGTCACACTTTAGTGACGATGGGTGACGAGGGGGAGGGAGGGGGGTTGAAGAAATTCGACGTCACATCAAAAGGGTTACTTTAAATAAAACTTCCACTGTAAGATTTGGTCGCTTACAATTTATTTAATGACCATCAGTGCTTCTCAAAGTGCCGGTCCGTAGGGCGTCAGACGCTTGTAGGCGTAAGTTATGAAGAAATGAAAAATAAATCTAATTATAATCCTTAAATTTGAGAACCCACAAGTAAACGTATAAAATTGTTACCCTAAGTCGTTTGATGTTGACATCAAAGCATTTGTGATTTAACCGCAACTCCGTGTGGTTCTCTTTCATGGCAGGAGTCGGCGAACTTTTTGCCTCTTACCCCCAAAATATACAAGTTTATGTGTGCGTTACCCCCCCCCTCCCAGACTCGAGGTCCTGCCCACATGACTTGGGCGGGGATTTGGGGGAGCGTCGTTAGCTAAACAAAGAAGTTAACCGTGATGATTAAAAGTCAATGTTTAATTTTTATGCGTTAAAATAAAATATAATCAAAGGATGTAAACACATTTCATTTTTGAAGGCCGGTTAAACGTTTTTAAAAAAACGGACCGGTTAAATCGGATACCTAAAAATTAAAATTATAAAAGTTTATGGTAATATTATTATTAACCCAAAAGGAGCGGATTCTAGCGAATTTATATGCCCACAATGGTTCAGCATTACCCCCAAGAGTTCCCTTTTTACCCCAAATGAGATAATATACTGCTGTTCACCGACCCCTCGGTTAAACCGCCCGATAGCGGTAGCCATGTATATTTCATTTGTTTATAAACTCAAGAGAATGAAACAATTTAAACACGCCTCGTCCATTGGTAGTATTATACTAACGAATCTTGTGAGACGTACTTGAAAACGTGAAAAAAAGAGAGAAAAAAACAACACAAAAAAAACAAAAACAAACAAACAAACAAAAAACCCTTCAGCTTCGGAGTAAAAAGTTATAATATTGGATATTTTATTAATGTCATAGTATTTTTCAGTCTTCAACTTGCAGGAATTACTGTATTTTGCGACGCAGAAGATGACGCCCTACTTTCCTGTACAAATGTGGGGTTCGTACAGTACTCGCCATATTCCTCTTCCAGCGCTTACCAAATAATTTTTTTTAAAAAACATGAGTTTTGATATCAATGTGGTAATTTTAGATCGAATGCCTTTGACGTGCATATACATAGCAGGAAAACTGTCATTATAAGATCGAAATCAATTTGAGGAATCGTCCTGTATCTATATATTCTTGGTTTATCAACAATGAAATGATCCTTGCAATATCAATAGTCACATTCACAAGCTTAATCGCGAAGGTTAATCACATCAAATGGTTTTTTGACATTACCGCTGCATTGTTCGTTAGCTGTCTTGAAATGCCTTGGCAACTAAACAAATGTTTTTTAAAATATATTATATAAAACACACCGAAATCATACTTAATCTTATAGGGTTTTAAGCCATGTAGGGGCTCATTTTGCTATCACGTCAGTACAGGGAAAATCACGTCAAAACGGGAAAAGAATGCACCGGTACTTGGTAAATGGCAAAATTCCTGCCATCGTCTAATACGAAAAAGTTTGAGAAGCACTGGCTTACAAGTTATTAAAATGACCATTTACATAGCTTCACGTGTGTTACGATATTACAATGCAGACCTACACTAAATAAATGCTCAAATGACAAAAAAAGTGATTTGAAACATACTTATTTTCAAATAGAAATTAAGGTGGATTTTAGTTGTTTGTTTGTTTGTTTGTTTGTTGTTTTGTGTTTGTTTTGGGGGGAGTCAAAGCTTTGGGACGTATTTTTGGAGGGGGGGGGGCTAACTTTTGGTGATGACGCGTGACCGGGGGGGGTGAAAAATCGGCCACATTCAAAAATGAGTTGAGCATTGTATTCAATTGATTAAATACATCAACATCGTCAGTTTACACTTTGCTGGGAACTGGTAGAAGTTCCTCAACATCATCACCCCTCGTGATCTTTAGAAGAGAAAAAAAAACATCGCATTTTCTTCGTTGTGTTCATGGGGTTCCCGTTAAGATTCTCAATCATTTTTCGATTTCTAAACATCGAAATAATTTAATAAAAACTATTAAATTTTGTTTGTAACATTTTACATAATGTACAAATAAATAACATATTTACAAATTATGAAATTTCAATCTAGAATATTATATAATAATAAAAATTTATTTAGATTTACACTGCTACGTCTTGCACTGTTAACTGTAATAATAAATAGTATTAGTATACTTATGCGTCATGTAGACTTAAAACTAAATTATAGTTGATATTCTAACCCAAACTTAATAATAAATTATAGTTGATCGTCTTTTATAGTTATATCCTTTCTTAAATCTTTGGAGCAGGCCTATTCTTTATTTCAACTTTACTATTAACTGAATATAAATTACTTCAATTAAATAAATACAACTCTTAATAATCAATAATTTAATTATCATTATTTCATTAAATTGACCTATCTAATTAAGTTACGTGTTTAAGTGTGTTTTATATAATAAATATATAAGAAAAATAAATATATTCATTATTTATAAATAGTTAATAATATATATACTTAGGTAATAGAGACATAAAGGTTAGCATAGTTTCATGGATTCAATTACTTTTTTTTAAAAATTCTACTTACCAGTCATACATATTATTATTGGTTTCTCATTTTACTTCAACATATTTTTAATTAAAATCCAAATAACATGTTATTTTATTTTTTTATTTGGCTTGAGACAAATTATTTTTTCAACATTTTAAATGATTTTTAGTATATGGTTAACATGTAAACAGGGTATGACCTGACGATTGCCTTGTCAAATCCGCAACCGTAACGGAAGAGCTGTCCTCGGATCACTTTTGTGTTATATGTGAACTTACGGTGATTTCCCCCCCCCCTTTCCTTCCACTAAATTCCGGGACCTTCGCAATCTACGGGGAATGAACTACGACGCCTTCCGGCAAGATCTAAGTGTGGCGGTGTCCCCTGACCTCTGCCCAACTTTGAATAAGCTGAACAGTACACTACACACTGTGCTTGACAGACACGCCACTGTCACCCGCCAAAAGGTCAAGTCAACACGGACATCTCCCTGGTATTCATCAATAAGGAATGAAATTCGACGCGCCAAGAAAGATCGGCGTACAGCAGAAAAGACGTGGTTTAAATCAATACTCATCGTTAGCAAGCAAATTTATTACGCTGCCAAGCGACGTCTGAAGAACATCGTACATCAAGCAAAAACTTTGTACTATAGTAATAAAATACTCACAAGTAGTACTAGTAGGCAGATTTTTTATGTATGCAATGACCTCAGAGGGAGTGGTAAAGCTGTGGTCCTTCCCTCTGTATATCCGTTGCATTAGCAACCAGATATATTTTGTATTTTTGTTTACAACCAAATTGCCAAAATTAGGGCTGAGCTTGACAGAACGATGTTACCGCCACATAATGTATCTCCCTCTTTTGCTGTGAGGTCAAGATTTGACATGTTCCAGCCTGTTATGCAAAATGAGGTCAAAGCTGTTATTCTAAAATCTAAACCAAAGTCATGTTCTCTTGATCCAATCCCCACTCCACTATTGGTTGAGTCATTAGATCAATTATTCCCAACAATAACACATATATTAAATGAGAGTCTAACATCAGGTACTTTTCTAACCTTATGTAAATCTGCTGTAGTAAAACCCTTGCTGAAACAAAACAAGGGTTGGATCAAAACAAATTGAGCATTTATCGACCTGTGTCCAATATTTCATTTGTGATGGCAGCAAGCAAAAACAATATTTAAATTATCACTTACTGGGGGCCGGGGGCCCAAATGTAGTTTTGTTCTTATATAAAAATCTAACTCATCACTGATTCTCCAACTTCCTGTGTAGGTAGAAGCATGAAACCTTGGGAAGTTGTTAGGTAGCCTCTCGCGTCAATACTTGGCGTAAAAGAATTATAACATTCACACTCATGGGGGCCGGGGCCCGAAACCGTTTTTTCCTTGTATGGGCATTGTTAAAATTAAACATCACTAATTCTCCTATTTCGCGAGTAGATAGAAGAATGACACTTTGGGAAGTTGTTGAGTACACTTCCGCGATGTTAACAGGCTAAAATATTTAAATTATAATAAACGTGGGGCCGGGGCCCAAATTAAGTTTTTTCCTAAAAAGGGCTTTATAGAATATGAAAATCACTAACTCCTCTATTTCCCTAGTAGGAAGAAGCATAAAACTTTACGTAGTTTTTTTTAGTACAAACCAGCAATGGTAACGGGCGAAAAAATATTTAAATTTGAGTTCCTGGGGGCCGGGGGCCCAAATGAAGTTTTTTTGCTGATATGAAGAAGAAAGAAACTTTGGCAACTTTTTGAGTACGCGATGGTAGCAGGCGTAAAAAATATAATTTTTTAACTCACTAGGGGGCCGGGTTGTTGAGCATCATCCCGCAATGATAACATACGAAAACAAAAATTAAATTATCACCTAAATAGGATTACTTGAAGTGATTTTTTTTCTTTTCGTTTTTCTGATGGACCCCAAAAGACAGACAGACAAGATGGTGAAGTTCATATGCAGTTTATGTATCATGATCCAGATTGAAATCAATAGGTGTTTTGAACTTGTGTTACGCTGGTTCTTAATGGTAACTGAAATGTTATTTTCCTGAGCGTTGCGCGGGTATTTTGCTAGTCTATAATAATAAAAGGCACAGCCGTCACTCACTCACTGATTGAATGACTCACTCATCACTAATTCTCCAGCTTCCCGTGTAGGTAGAAGCATGAAACTTTGGCCAGTTATTGAGAAGTCTCTCGCGACGAAAATTGGCGTAAAAGAATTTTAAAACTAACACTCATGGGGGCCGGGGGCCCTAAAACGTTTTTTTCCTTATATGGCCTATATAAAATATGAAAATCACTAATTCTCCTATTTCCCGAGTAGGCAGAAGCATGAAACTTTGGGAGTTGTTGAGTACAAAACCCGCGATGGTAACGGGAACAAAAATATTTAAATTATCACTTCCGGGGGGCCCCAAATAAAGTTTGTTTTCCCCCTTTTTTGAGCTATATAAAATTGAAAATCACAAATTCTCATATTTCGCGTATAGGTAGAAGCATGAAACTCTGAGGAGTTGATAAGTACACTTCCACGATGGTAACAAGCCGTAACAATATTTAAATTATCACTTACTGGGGGCCGGGGGCCAAATGTAGTTTTTTTCTTTTAAAAATCTGACTTATCACTAATTCTCCAACTTCCCGTGTATGTAGAAGCATGAAACCTTGAGGAGTTGTTAAGTAGCCTCTTGCGACGATAATTTTAGTAAAAGAAATTAAACATTCACACTCATGGGGGCCGGGGTCCCAAAAGTGTTTTTTCTCCTAATATGGGCTATATAAAAATTAAAAATCACTAATTCTCCTTTTTTGCGAGTAGGTAGATGAATGAAACTTGGGAAGTTGTACAGGTAATCCTCTTATGTTAACAGGCCACAACATATTTAAGTTATCACATACTTGGGGCCAGGGGCCAAAATGAAGTTTTTTTCTTTATATGAGCTATATAAAAACGTAAAATCACTAATTCCCCTATTTCCCGTGTAGGTAGATGCATAAAACTTTGAGTAACGTTTCGCGATGGTAACAGGTAAAACAAATTATATAATTTATCACTTACTGGGAGCCGCGTGCCCAAATGTTTTTTTTCTTAAAATAAAAAAAACTGACTCATCACTAATTCTCCAACTTCCCGTGTAGATAGAATCATGAAACTTTGGGAAGTTGTTAAGTAGCCTATCGCGACGAAATTATGAGTATAAGAATTTTAAAATTAACACTCATGGGGGCCGGGGGCCCAAAAACGTTTTTTTTTCCTAATATGGCCTATATAAAATATGAAAATCACTAATTCTCCTTCTCCTGAGTAGGCAGAAGCATGAATTTTGGGGAAGTTGTTGATTACAAACCCGCGATGGTAACAGGGAGAAAAAAATATTTAAATTATCACTTCCCTGGGGCTCGGGGCCCAAACGAAGTTTTTTCCTTAAATGAGCAATATAAAAATTGAAAATCACAAAGTCTCATATTTCCCGTGTAGGTAGAAGCATGAAACTCTGAGTAGTTGATAAATACAATTCCACGATGGTAACAAGCCAAAAAAATATTTAAATTATCACTTACTGGGGGCCGGGGGCCCAAATTTAGTTTTTTTTTATTTTATAAAAATCTGGCTAATCACTAATTCTACAACTTCCCGTGTAGGTAGAAGCATGAAACCTTGGGCACTTGTTAACTAGCCTCTCGCGACGATAATTGTTGTAAAATAATTCTAATATTCACACTCATGGGGGCCGGGGGCCCAAAAACGTTTTTTTTCTTTTCATGGGCTTTATAAAAATTAAAAATCACTAATTCTCCTATTTCGCGAGTAGGTAGAAGAATGAAACTTTGGTAAGTTGTAAGGGTACACTTCCGCGATGTTAACTTGCCAAAAAATATTTAAATTATCACATACTTGGGGCTAGGGGTCCAAATGAAGTTTTTTTCTTTATATTTTATATGAGCTATAAAATAACGCAAAATCACTATTTCTCCTATTTCCCGTTTAAGTAGAAGCATGAAACTTTGGGTAGTTGTTAATTAACATTTCGCAATGGTAACAGTTTTAAAAAATATATAATTTATCACTTACTGGGAGCCGGGGGCCAAAAAGTAGTTTTTTCTTAAATAACAAAACTGACTCATCACTAATTCTCCAACTTCCCGAAAAGGTAGAAGCATGAAACTTTGGGAAGTTGTTGAGTACACTTCCGCAATGGTAGCAGGTGAAAAAGAGTTTGAAATTCACACTCATGAGGGCTGTGGGCCAAAAAACTTTTTTCACCCTTATATGGGCTGTATAAAAATTTAAAATGAATCATTCTATTTCCCGAGAAGGTAGAAGCAGGAAACTTTGAGTAGTTGTAAACAACATTCCACGATGGTAAAAGTTTTAAAAAATATATAAATTATCACTTACCACAACAATCATTCGCAGTGATTCTCATACCCTGACATATCCCCCTCTTCCTTTAGATTCTACTTACGAGTAGAATCTCACAATACAACAAAGTCAGGGCATGGAATCACTGCACATTACAAATACATTAATATAATACATCATGAATTAATCAATATCTTTAAAAATAATTTTATACACAAAAATGCATGAAAAAAAAATAATAGTATATACAACACAAGCAAAAATCCACTTGGTCGTACCTGTATACGACTTCACTAACCCGCTACGTCATTCGAGAGGAACAGCCGTCCTACTACTACTCCCGAATTACCTACTCTACATATATATACATCAATGCAAGTAAAAAAAATGTACACATGTGAAGTCTTAATGCATCGTCATTATCAATAATAATCAATCCATCTATAATATGCAATTTACAAATCTTGGAAAAAATGACACAATAAAATTTCTAACACTTTAAGCACTTGTCCACATCATGTGGCATATTACGGAGCAATTACTGCTCACTTAATTACTTTTCCCACCTGTGTTATTGAGCTCTCTTATCCCTCCATAGGCACAGTTCTAAATCTATGTATATAAATACAGCCCATCGCTCCTGCCACACAGGAACTTGGTTAATTGATTAACAAAAACTGCCCATCACTCCTGCCGCACAGGACGTAGTTAATTATATAACAAAGGGAGCCTATCTCCCATGCCATACAGGTCTGACTTCCTACTTCTTGACTACTCGTACATTATTATCTTAATTCTCAAAGAACCAACCTTCGACCTACTACTGGTCATAACACCTCACATAATTAGTATCCAACAATTGACCATTTTTACGCTAGATTGTTTTCTATTTACAACTGACTCTACTGGTTCCTCATATAAATTCCTTAAGATATTTATTCCAGGATTACCTCCAGCATGAGATAATGTTATAGGGATAACTACTTATCCAAACTATAAACATGTCAGCCTGATTGTATTTAACCCATTACAATCAATTATATAACAATATCAATCTGTGCATATAGTAGTCGTAATTAACCTAATTCATCATAATAATCATAATCATGACAATATCATTATCACAACATATCATAATTACATCCTTATAAAAACAATGGCCTGAGGTCACCCGGACCCAAAAATTCTCATCAAAAAACATCATCAGCAAGACAATACAAACATCTCATATTTATTACCTCACTCATTACCCAATCCAAGCACTAACAAATAGTACCTAATCACTATGAAGCCTTATTTCTAAGAGCTACCCGGTCACTCTACCTCCTCCTCTGAAATCTCCCCGATCACTTTTGTCACCACACCTACGACCTCCCCGGTCAACTCTACTTCCACCTCTGACATCTACCCGGCCGCCCTTGTCACAACATTTCAATTCTTCTTCTTGACCTCTCAAGTTCCACTTTGTCTCCCTTACTAACTCAGCGAAACAGCCCTCTTTACCCACGTGCATCAATGTTTTCTCGAGGACCCCCATTATCATCCAAATTATTAGTCCCCATGAACAAGCAACTCTACTTGTTTGTCGGCCTCCGTGACTCGACCGAATCATAAACCTGTCCTGCCCGTCCTTGTCGGTCATGGTCTGATTTCTGCTCAGTCCTGTTCTCATTTTGTCAAGCTCAATGTCCCTGCGTAACTCCGTGCAGGCTCTGTCACGAGAACGTTTCCCGTGCTGTGGTCATAACCTTTGTCCCTTAAATCAAAACAATGGCCCGTCGAGCCAACGTCAGTTTTTTTCTGTGAAACCACTGTAGCGGTTCTCATTTTGTTTTTCTTCTAGCATCAGACGTTTAATTTCCCCCTTTTCATCCTTAGGTGTGCTCTTTTCTATCTCTCTTGTAGCACACTCAGTTTTCCTTCATTATATTCATCCATTATCACTAGCGTATGTTTCTCCCCTTGTGTATCTCTTCTCTGTTCTGTCTTTCCATTTTTAACAGCTATTTCGTCTGTATTCATTTGAGTTACATCATCTTTTGTCTCTGATCCTACTATAACTACCTGGTCTTCAGTGGGATTCACCACATGTCTAATCTCACTTTTATTGTGGTCAATTTGTCGATTTTGAACTGCAAGTTCCTTCTCTATCAGGATATCTTTTAAAATCAACATTTCATCCTCTTTGGCCACCAACTTCAGACTTAAATCATAATTGATTTCTTCTTTTTCTATAACAATTCTCCACATTTCATTAACGTCCTCCTCTTTAGATTTTACGTTTCGGTTTAGCTCCCCAATCTCCTCTTCTTTCTGAGCCACTATTTCTTCCATTTCTCTGTTTTCTCTCTCTCTTTCTTTTAGTTGCCTTTGTACTTTTTCTAATAAAATCTTCCTTTTTCAGCAATTTCCGTTTTTAAATTCAACGTCTCAACTTCCTTTTCATCTAGTTCAGATTTGTGCCTTCTGCCTTCCCTTTCTAGCTCTGTAATCTACTTTGGGCACTGTACCATATTGCTTCTAGTTCACTCAATGTACCTTTGTGATTTTCTAGTTCCGTTTCTTTAACGATAATTTCCACCTTTTGTTCATCTACTTCAGTCGAACTTAATTTTTTATTCCCATGCGTCTCATGAATTGTATAACTTTTGTCACTGTCACAGTCTTCAATATTGTCTCTAGACCTTCTTCGTCTTTCTGCCCGCAATTTTCTCATTCTCTCTTCATGTTTTCTCTGTTTCTCTTCATCTTCTACCTGCCACTGTCTCACTTTATCTTCGTGTTTTCTCCTTTTCTCTTTACATTCTTCCTGCCACTGTCTCTGTTCCTCTAATTTTTCTTCCCGATTATGTTCTACAAACTTATCCCTTACAAATAGATTCAGTTCCTCCCCCTTCAATCGTAGTTTTTTGCCCCAGCTTCTTAGGGTATCTATAATCTTAAACCTAAATTCTTGTGTATCTTTAAATTCCATTTTACCTTACAATTACAATGTAGATGGAAGGAAAAAAAATAGTTAAGTAATTGTAAATAATTACTTGCCTGGATTTACAGAATTACATACACAACACAAATACGTGTCCATAGAATGCTAACGTAACACAGTTCTCCTGGTAGCACAATGATATTGTCCAGCAATAGTTCTCACGGGTAGTCCAACACACTGTATACTGGACTCTCATATTCGAGCGGATGCTTTGTTGACGGTCGTTCACCGACACACTCCGGTCTCTGGACACGAACGATGAGGCGGATGCCTTGTTGTCGGATAATCGTTCACTGATACACTCCGGTCTCTGGACACGACGATGAGGCGGATGCCTTGTTGTCGGACAGCCGTTCACCGACACACTCCTCGGGACTCTGCACACGATCGGTAAGGTGGATGCCTTGTTGTCTGGCAGTCGTTCACTGTCACACTCAGGCGAACGATAAGGCGGATGACTTGTTGTCGGGCACTCGTTCACCGACACACTCAGGACTCTGGACACCAACGATCCGACGGCCTGGACACTGGATGTCTCGTTGAATAGACCGTCGACGCTGTCTCACTTTGATGCTGTGACTTGACGTACCATCCACAAGAGCCTCCAGAAAATCCTCGGACGTGACCCCATTGTTGCGTTCTGGCTTCTGGATAATTTAAGACGAAGTCTCGACTCTTGTTCACAGTATACTTCAAGCCTTTATTCATTCAGCAATATATTTACAGCAACAGATTCAGGTACACGACGTAATCTATTAACAATGTCCACTCACTCGTAAGTGCATACACGGACTCTCTGTCCCTAATACTCGCAGTACCACGCTGAACACTCGAGCCACCTCGATGTGTTACCAGCTATCAGAGCCAACGCTCTATATCCTAATGGCTAGTCCTAACAAGGACTATGGACCTCTGCACTCGGTCAGTATTCACATGTCTCTCCTCTCTCTGTCTCACACACACTATTTATACACAGCCCGGCTGTCTAACTTTCATACCGAGTGACTACAATTAACACCATTATTGACAAGTGAACTCTTGTCAAGTCACGCCTTGACCCGAGTCACAACAATTACTCACAACAATCTCACAACAATCATTCGCAGTGATTCTCATACCCTACTCCGGACATTTCTCATTTAGATCAACTTTCTTTCAAAGTGAGATATGTCTCTGAAGACGGATGTCCTGTCGAACGATTTTTGAAATTCATTCCAAATTGTGGCCATAAAGCGGAAGGCCTGGATAAAGTCTTCCCAGAAACATTGAAAAATCACGACTTGAATATCGCCGATTGCCGGGGGCAGTCTTACGATAATGCGAGCATTATGCCGGGTGAATATTTTGGTCTTCAAGCGAGAATAAAACAAGTGAACCCTCTGATAGATTTTGTTCACTGTTCGGCTCACTCACTTAATCTTGTTGGATACTGTGCGGCCGAGTTATGTCAAGCTGCTGTATCTTTCTTCGGTATTTTGCTGTCATTGTATTTTTTTTTCTCCATCAACACACAGATGGGAAATTTTGTTGTCCAAACTGATGTCAAATTCAACAGTCGTGAAGAGTCTTTCTCAGACAACATGGTCTGCTCGAGCAGATGCCTGCCGAAGTCTATGTTGCTCCTGGGATGAGATCATGGCAGCTATTCAGATTATTGCCAATGATCTAAATGAAAAATCATCTACGCGTCTGGGGCTTCAGGTCTTCTGAATTCATTAGACTCGATGGAAACTTGCTTTTTGTCATTTCTTATCTTATCTTATCTATACAGACGCTCCTTCTAAGCAGAAGATAATTGCGTCCACAGACCATGACAAATGATATGTCTGCAAGTTATACAGCGTTCACAGGCCATGGCTACGAGGGTTCCACTCATTACCCAGCCGCCTAACTAGTGTTAGGTATTCATTTTGGATATGGGTGACTCAGGGACGCTCTAGGCCCTGGAAACAAATCCTTGCCTTCACACGGATTCGAACCCGTGACCATCGGTACGCAAGTCGAGCACGCTGCCACTCGACCACCGCGTTCTCTGGAATGAGATCTTGGAAAGGTTCAACAAAGTAAGCAAATCTCTCCAATCTGTTAACATCGACCTGGGTAAAATTGTTGAACTGTATCTCCTGTCGTTCTTTACTGCTCCCACTCAAAATATCTGTCATCAGCAAATTTTAGGTTGCATAAGGGTCTTCCGCCTATAGAGAGGGATGAGTTGTGATCACTGAGAGTTTCTTGCATGATTTTTTCAGGGAAGATATTGAACAGGACAGGTGAGAGAATGCAGCCCTGGCGGACCCCGATCGTCGTTTTGAAGAAGTCCCCTACGCAGCCTTTAAATAAAACTGCACTGCTTGCTTGATTGTAGAGTTCTTCGATCAACTTTACCAGCCCTTCTTCAATGTTGAAGCTTCTCATCACTTGCCAAAGTCCCTCGTGCCATACTCGATCAAAGGCTTTCTTGAAGTCTATGAAGTTGTGATGGAGTTAGCGTCTGAGCTGTAGATGTTTTTCTATGAGCAGGCGACAGTTGAAGATCTGCTCGATTGTGCTTCTGCCTGGTCTGAAACCTGCCTGTTTTTATTCCAGTAATTCCTCGGATATTGGCTTTAGCATTAATTTGCTAGGGTGGCTGATAAGGCTGATTGTTCCATAATTCTGGCATTGTTTCGTATTGCCTTTCTTAGGTAATTTAATGATTAGCGACTGCGTCCAATCTTTGGGCCATATCATATTTTCAAATATTTTCTGGCATAGTTTTGTTAGGGCTTTCGTTACCTCTGCTCCTCTATGTTTCAGCAATTCATCAGGGATGTTGTCAACTCCAGGCGACGTACCCCCTTTTAAGTTCCGTATTGCCTCTTCAACTTCGCTCAACAGCTCTGGTGGATCATTCATCTCTCTGTTCTGTTGCTATTTAGTATGTTGCTATCTGGATTGATTTTACAAGTGTACAGTTCACTGCAATATTCTGTCCATCGTCTTAGTACTGCCATGTTATCAGTAAGGAGCTGGCCTTTACTGTCTTCAATTATCGAAGCTGTCACCTGGTGCGTTTTTGTAAGATTTCTTAAAGTCTCATACGCTTTCTTAGTATTACTGGCAGCTATGCTATCTTCCACTGTGAGGCACTGGTTATCTATACATTCCTCTTTGGCCTGCCTCATCTCCTTCCTGATCTTTGTATTAATCAACCTGTATTTGTCTGCTGTAAACTGATTAGAATTTTGTGTTTTTCCTTAACATTCTTCTTTCATCACATAAATCAAGAATATTGTTGGTGACCCAATGCTGTTTCTTGTTTCGTTTCCTACCTATGACTTCTTCTGCCGTTGAAGTTAAAAAATTCTTTCAAGTTGTCAGCCAAGGATTATACATCTTGGTCGATAGTGGCAAATACTGCAAACTTGCCACCAACCTTGGCCTGGAATATCTCCGCAATTTTCGGGTCATTTAGTTTGTCCAGATCAAAACGAATACGCGGATTTCTGTTTCCTCTATTTAACTTCAGTTTCAGCTTAAGTCTATTTAGGACAAGATTATGGTCACTTTCTATATCTGCACAAGGAAAAGACCTTGTTTGTGCTTTATTGATACTAGATTTGAAAAGCCTCGGCACAAGAATGTAATCAATTTGATTCTTGATTAAGCCTCCAGTTGATTGCCATGTGATGGCTCTTGATTGCTTGAAAGGATGCAGGGTATTAGCGAGGGTCAAGCAATGACTTTGTGCGAATTCGAGTAATAGAGGAACAAGATTACTTAAATTCGCAGACAGCCCATGCACTGTGGAGGAATATCACCAAGTCTTCTGCGAATATCGCGTTCTGACACTCGATAGACGTTTGAATGTCGCAAAAGTATGCTAGGAACAGCGTACAGCTCAAGGCAGACCCCTGCGGGAGTCCGTCCTGCAGCCGAGCTTCACTGGATATAATAGAGTCCCCCATGCGGGTTCTGATCATTCTATTCTCCAAGAACGAGTGTATCCAGGCGTGCATTTTCGCCGTTATTCCCAATTGCTTGAGCTTATACATAAGCCCAGTACGCCAGACCTTGTCATAGGCCTGTTTTAGATCGAAAAACACAGCCCATGTATGGTTTCGCAACTGTAGCTCATTCGTGATAGTTTGCACAATTCGTACTACCTGGTCAATCGCTGGCGTCCCTTGCGAAAGCCACCCTGAGTCACAGGAATGAAATTATTCTTTTCTAGAAACCAATAGAGCCTGGCGTTAACCATCCGTCCAGCTATTTTCCCAGAGACGATGTCAGGGATATCGGACGATAGCTGTCGGGTCGTTCACCTGGTTTACCTTCCTTCTGAATTGGGATAATTGTGGACTTCTTCCACTGCTTCGGCAAAATGCCTGAAGTCCAGGTCCTATTGATAAACTTCAATAGTTTATGCTTCTCATCGATATAGGTTTCTTACGTTCCAAGTCCCTTTATTTATTCCTTCTCTGGGAAGCCTAATTGGGTCGGTTCCAGACTTTTAATTAACGTCCCCATTCTGGTGAGTTGCAGTGAAAGTTCGTGGTTGTTAATCCGTTACTCGACCGATCCGGCATGGATATCTTTATATATTGTGTTTTTTCATGTTTCCTTTCTGTGGGCTTATAGACTTGGTGGCGCCCAGCTCCTCTCCAAGTCGTTGATTTTTTATCAGGGTTTACTCCCTTAGCCTTTCTCGAGAGTGAGTATGACCACAAGGCAGCGGATGTTTGTAAACAGAGTTTTCCTTCTCTTATTGAGCAGTCTAACATGGTTAATGATGTTCAACGGCTTGACGCACGTGGTTTTAAAGCGCCCGTGGTCCGATTAAGATGAATAAGAAAACGTGTAGCTAACTCTAAGGATAATATATACTTGCATAAATAGGTAAACCTTAGATGATACCATTGTCCATGTATTTGGATGGAGATTTCATCTTATCCTTTTAAAATTTCAACAAAATGTAGTCTTAAGTTTACTGTTTTTCTTAGAAGTCTGCCATCTTTACCGGAACCGGAAACCCCATAACATTTAAACGGTATAATTAGTTTAAATTTTGCTTGGTTTTGATTCAAGGAACTAACTTCTCAATTTGACTTCAATGTACGAGCTCACTCAACCTAGGGAAAACAATGATACACAAATATTTCTTTAAAGATCCCATGAGCCCTACATCAAATTTAATTTATCGCTGCGTCAAGTTCTATTTATTGTTCTGATCTATAATTATAACTAAATAACCTGTATGTTTTGCCAATACGAATCATTTGAGAAACATGAAATAAGTATATTTGAATTCGTCTGGCCCCTATTCAGATTACGTAATGATTGCTTAAAAATCTCTTGGTAGAAGAATTTTCGTTTTTTTTAAAAGTGATTTTTTTCGGGGATTCCAGTTTATAAACCAAGCAGGACTTGCCCTGTGGCATGTTTTTCATGTCTTTTTTTAATTCTTCATGTTCATGCATGTGTGACATTAATTTTTGATAGCTAGCTTTTTGGTGGGAAAGATAAAATTTGTTTAATTAAACACGCGAATCTAAAAAAAATTAGATTATTAAATATATATAATTATTTCATGGCCAGTAACATGATTTAGCTATAGGGTCTGAGCATTAGGGAATGTGTGTCCTTTGCGTGTACGGCTAATAAATAAATAACTGAATTCATAAAGGATTTTTTTTTAAAATTACATTTGTTATCCAATTCAACATATGAACTAATTTTTAATTTGAAGATCAAATACCTTTTGTCGTGGCGTCATGGGATGACGTATGGGGTGGGGTATGGAAATATCAACATCTTTATAAATATCAACATCTTTATAAATATCAACGTCTTTATAAATATCTAAATCTTTATAAATATCAACATCTTTATAAATATCAACATCTTTATAAATATCAATATGTGGGCTTCGGAAATTAACTATTAATTTCTCGATTAATCGTTAAATTTTTTTATCGATTAAAATTATTTTAATCGATAAAAATTCGATTAAAATTAAAGAAAATATTTATAATATTTTTTTAAAATTTTATTAATAAATAATTAATTATTAATAATTAATAATAATTTATATATTTTTTACGTACAAACTTCTCCGCGTAATATTACAATATATTTTATTACTTTATGTGGACCGGCAGACGTCAACTAAAAAGTGGCTGACAGCAACAGCGCAGTTAAATTTAAACATATAACTAGAAAGTTTAGCAAAAATTTTGTTTTTAAGCTAACTGTGGATGGCAAAGTCGAAGATGGTGAAAAAGTTTACTGTGTTCACTGCCATAAACAATTCTCTTTCCAATGATCAAATACATCGCTTACGTACCACCTTCAGCACAAACATCCCATCAAGTATCAACACATTGTCATAAAATTTAGTTCAAAATATTCGTAATTTTCAACGTCCGTGAGAAATGTTCAGATTAATGACGTCATAAGTTTCTATTTTTGGCTTTAATCGAAATTATCGATTAATTAATCGATAATTTTTTAAAGGTTAACGATTAAATTTAAATTAATCGATAACAGTCCTAATCAATATCTTTATAAATATCAACATCTTTATATATATCAACATCTTTATAATATCAACATCTTTATAAATATCAACATCTTTATAAACATCAACATATTTATAAATATCAACATCTTTATAAATATCAACATCTTTATAAATATCAACATCTTTATAAATGTCAACATCTTTATAAATGTCAACATCTTTATAAATGTCAACATCTTTATAAATATCAAGATATTTATAAATATCAACATCTTTATAAATATCAATATATTTATAAATATCAACATCTTTAGAAATCCCTTAAAGATACATGAAATAACTTTAAACCAATGACTTTATTTTCTTAATGTTTGAATGAGTTCAAGCGGCAACTAAAGAAACAATTTTATTAAAACAACTTACGTAAAATCTAGGTCACACTGATTCATCAATATCAACTTATTGTTTCTTACACACAAACGCAGGGGTCGGGAACTTTTCGTCTGAGAGAGCCATAAACAACACATATTTCGAGACGTAATTCTGTGAGAGCAATACATATTTCTTACAAATAAAAATTCAAGTAAATGTGTGCATTTTGTGTAATTTCAACACTAAAAGCACAATAATTATGCTCTGCAATCTTTTTAAGTACACTGTCATGCTGTTGCTAAAATAAGCAATAATGAGTATTACTTACCATTAATGCGACTTATGGTGCTGCATGGATTTACTTATGGCTTTGTAGTCTGGTTGATACGTGGTGAGGTTAAGCTTCATGCAGGCGTTGAGACTTCCATCCGTTAAACGTGATCGGTGGTTGGTCATGATGTTCTTTAGATGTAAGAAAGACTGCTCGCGTGCATACGTAGATTCAAACATTGTCAGTACAGCAATACTCACACGCTAAAGTGTGTTGTATGTGACGGGTAGCGCGTTCCAAGTTTTGACAATCAGCTGGTCTGCGTGTTGAAGTTTTTTAATTTCTGACTATTTGTGTTGGCTCGCCAACTCTGCTTGCTTTCGTGCAAGTCTTTCCAAATCTTCATTCAGTGACTTGAACTTTTTCATACACATGTCTGAGGCCTTCAGGTCAGCAGTTTGGAGCTCAAAATCTCTGACGGAGACTCCGGGGATGCAAGTCAGGTCAGTGCTGTCCACTGCACACTCGTGTGGATGGGTGATGAACTTAAAAAGATGAGTGTGCTCACGAAATTCTCCAAAGCGCGCTTTAAATGACTGCAGGAGATTGGACGTGAAGCCTGCTAGCTGCTGAATATTAAGATGTTGAGCAGGGTCACTTGATGTGCACATATCTTTGAACTCTCCCAGTTTTTCAAAGTGTAATAAATGACCTGTTTCAATGTCAGCGATGAAGAGTTCTAGCTTGTTTTCAAATGCAAACACTGCTTGTTGCAGGGACACGATTGTATTCCCAACGCCTTGCATTTTCACATTGAGCTGATTTAGATGTTCAGTCATGTCTACAAGATAATAAAACATCAGGATCCATTCAGTGTCAGCTAACTCGGGATGCTCGACATTCTTCATTTCAAGAAAAGTCCTAATTTTGCTCAGATTTCGCAAATCGGCTGAGCACTTTCCCCCTTGACAACCAACGCACGTTGCTGTGCAGAAGCAGACCAGGATAATTATTCCCAACCTCATCAAGCAGTGTTTTAAACTGGCGATCATTTAATGCTCGGGCAACAATAAAGTTGACTACCCGAACCACCAGCGACATCACCTCACCAAGCTGCTCGCCACACATCTGAGCACAAAGCGCCTCCTGATGTAGAATAGAATGTAAGCTGTTTTCATGCTCACAAAGAAGAGCGACAGATCCTCTGTTTTTCCCGACCATGCACGGAGCACCATCGGTGCACATCGAAACAAGTTTATCCATCGGTAGATTTTTTTCTTTAGCGAACTCAGTGAAGGACTCGAATAAATCCTGCCCTCTTGTTGTGCCCTTCATAGACAAAACAGCAAGACTTTCCTCATGTAATGTTTCACCGACAACATACCTTGCAACCACGCTGAACGGGGATAAATGACTTATGTCTGTTGACTCATTCAAAGCGAGAGAGAAAAACGGTGCCGCATTTATGTCCTTCACTTGCATATCCTCAAATTGATTTGACATCATGATGCTACCATCGTGAACAGTTCTTGCCGACAGAGCCTTTTCTTTTATCCGTTTAATTAACTTGTCCTTATTGGAAAAGTCATCAAAGAGTTCATTGGCAACATCAAGCATGAATGATTTGGCATACTCCCCATCTGTGAATGGCTTTCGGTTTCTTACAATAGCTAAAGCGTTAGCTAAGCTAGCCAAATTGCAATCACCTTTTTGGGTCCAAACACGGATTTGCTGACCAGCTTGTACACTTGATAGCAATTCTTGACATGCTTTCTTTTTGCTGTCTCCCTCAGGATATTTCAATGCAAAAGTAGAATGGCGTGTCTCGAAGTGTCGCTTTACATATTAAACACACCGCAGAACCCGTTCTCTCCATAAAGGCAAATTCCTCCGTCAATTCCTGCTGAAAAGTACAATACTCATTGTCTTTCTCTCTTTTAGCCATCTTGTCAAAAAGGTTTCTAAAATTAGTTAGCTTAGAACGCGATTAAAACGAAAGTTTACTTTCTGATCCGACTACAATCATTTGTGTAGACCCATTTACACATGCACACACCGTCCGCTATTTTCGAAAGCAATATACACCAACCCCACTTGAACAATGTATCTTTGCCACTTTTCCATAGAAATCACTGATATCACTTTGATCCCGAATTCCAAAATCTCTCTCCCTTAAATAGCAATCTAACTCCTAAGGTTACTAACCCCTGACCTTAATTATTTTATGCATTCTATCACGTCTATCTCCTCATTACTATTCGGAAAGAATTGATTGGTCAATCAACATGCGACCTCTAAACATTTTCTCGCTTCGAAGCTTTCAAGAATATTTTACATCACGTAAGCCATAAAAATTGAAAATAATTAGTAAGGTTATTGACTTATGACGAGGTGTTTTGTTTTCTTCTTTTTTATATTCAATTAATTAATTTTTTTTTAAAGTTTTTTTCCAAAAATTATTTAGATCAAAGTAGTCTTAAGAAACATTTTTTCTTTATAAAGAACATTTTTCTACGAGCCATATGCAGCCATCAAAAGCGCCATATATTGCTCGCGTGCCATGGTTTCCCGACCCCTGCACAAACGTGTAGGAATGAGAAACGATCGAGTAAGCAGTGTGCAACGAGACAGTGTTATTCCCCTTTGTTCTTTGCTGTCTAATTAAAATAATGTCCTGCCCCATTCTCCATCACACACATGGGTAATTCCCCGAAACATTACGTGTTCAGTCTCTTTAGAAAACTGCATTTTATAGGAAAATGTTTTGTCATTAATTTAGACTTTCCGATGCAAACTGTTCTAATCATAATTCTTCAGTAGGATCTCTTGAAGGGTATGGTTGTTTTTTTAAATTCATTTCATTAGCAGTATGGAAGCAATGTTTTTGTCTGTCTACCATTCGTCTGTTTAACTATTCGTGTACTGCACACGGTGTACATAAAATTATTCTTATAAATATAATTAATGACTCCCATCTGCTTACATGAAATATGATTATGTGAAGGATTCTAAGAGACAATATTTCAGCTTTCACCGTTGTTAACTTATGCATGGGCTTATGCTCGATTCTTTCAATTTATTTTCTAAATCTTTTTACAATAAATTATCCCTCAATAGATTCCTATTGTATCTGAAGTTGTACCACATGGCCATTCCAAAGACAATTAAGGTGTTAAGGAAGGGGGGGGCTTAAAATATGTTCGTTTTAAGATTTTCTTGATGTTTTATCTGCTTGATTAGAAAATCCATGAATATAAATTTTAAAAAACTCTTTAAGACTGGGAATAATTTTTACCTTAATTCCAAACAATGCAGCTTGTGCACGGCACCCACCCCTAACTAATCAGCGGTGTATAAGATTACGTAGAATATTGTTCTTGAGGATTCTAAATAATTTCTTTCAATCAAAACTTACAGGACACACCTTAAGGGCACGGGTTCTATGTTAATCGGTATGCTCTTTGTTACAGGTTCTATGTTAGTCGGTAGACTTTTTTTAACGGGTTCTATGTTATTCAGTAGGCTGTTGGTAAGAACGTGAAAGGTTAGTGTTATGTTATTTAGTAAACTACGGAGCGACCGAATACACAATAGGTAAAAAAAATAGCGTGTCCTTTTTAAAAAAAGATTTTTTTACATTTTACTTATTATAATTATGTATTTATGGGTATATCGTCTTATGCGGCCTCTTTTATTACTGCTTACATAAATAGGGCATGCAATGGTAAAAATGTTCCCCACCTTTAATTCGTTTCAATTACAATTATTTATTACCTTATATTAAAAAAAAACCATGATTGAATTAAGGGGCCGACCATAAATGAAGTCACGCGATTTTGGCTGATTTTTCACCCCCTCCCCCTCATCACACGTTGTCACAAAAACTTAGACCCCTTCTTCAATATGACGTCGCAAAGCTTTCCCCCCCCCCATAAAAGCCGTATTTTCTATTTGAAAATGAGCATGTTTAAAATAAACTTTTTTAGTCATTTAAATATGTTTTTAGTGTAAGGCTGCACTCTACTATCGTAACACACGTGAAGCCATTTAAAACGTCGTTAAATAAAGTGGTGGTAATCATATACTTAAGTGGAACTTTTATTTAAAGTTCCACGTTTGATGTGACGTCAAATGTGTGACTCCCCCTCCCCCAAGTGCGTGACGTCATTTATGGACGGCCCCTAAAAGGGCGGCAATTTGGAGACTTCCCCGGACGGCAAAAGTTCTAGCTACGCCACTGCGTTTGTTATCTATTTCAAAATATGAACTGATTTTAAATTTTGAAGATCAAATACCTTTTGTCATGGGTTTGAGGAGGGGGTACGGAAATATCAACATCTTTAAAATCACCTTACATTTACATGAAATAATTTTAGACCAATGACTTAATTTTGTTAATTTTAAAACGGGTTCAAACGGCTACTAAAGAAACAATTTTATGAAAATGATCTACCTAAAATCCGGGTCACAATGATTTATCAATATCTACGTTTTGTTACGTACACACAAACAAGTGGGACAAGAAACGATGGAGTAGGCCAGTGGTTCTCAACATGTTGTCCGCGGACCACTAGTGGTCCACGGAGATGTGCCTGGTGGTTCGCGAGCAAAGCATGAAATTTTCATTTTTAAAAAAATCTAAACATATAAATGTATATATTGATTAAGTTAATCAATCGATGGCGATAGCTTAGCGCCGAACACAATTTGTTTTGATTCTATTATTACTTTTAGCTATACCAGAAATCAAATAACGTCACTCTAGATTCTAGAAGACTACTTTTCAATAGTGACATTCAGAAACAATCTTTTCGAAAACTTTGAGTAAATTAGACTTAAATTAATATTACAATTATTAAAGTAATAAAGTAAATAGATTGATTGAACACATGGATACATTTCAAATAAAGAAAACAACCGACCATAAGGACAACAATGAAAATTCCTCAGACTCTCCCTCTCAATATGTTTGTGAATCAAATGCAGTTCCAAATAAAAAGTAATAAAAACTCGAATGAGTATTTATTAAACGCAATTTCCAACCAAGAATTTCCTTTTTTTATTCAATGGAAATCATTCTAGATTACATTAAAAGTCATTTCAAACTAATCAAAACAATCGCTTTCAATTGCTCACTATGGCACATTTTCTCTTTGACGTCATATCCCCTCACGCTACGTTACTCCAAGAATGTGTCAATATACTGCGCACGCAATGCGAAACAATCTAACATTAGCATTCACAAAGCGGGAAAACCCCATTAACTATCATACTATAATCGGCATCCTTCCGTCTCGCGAGACGATGGTGCATCACTGTTGAGTTGGGTTGCATTTCCTCGAGTGGCTGTGCAGTCCTATCCTTTAGTGACAGTCATTACCACAGTTTGTACACACGAGTTCTGTGCTTCCAAATGTTTTGGCCTTTCTCCTAGCTCTTCTTTCTGTAGCCTTCTCCATCCTTCGCTCCTCGGCTACTATGTCGCCTTCTTTGACAACTGTGCGCCACCAATATCGGTCTTCTGCCTTACACTCCCAGTCGCTTGTGCGTATTCTGGCTGCTTTCATGTCCCTTTGGCAGACATCATTCTAGATGACATTAAAAGTCATTAAAAAAATCAATAATTCTGAATCAAAGTAAAATTGCTTTCTATAAATTGCTGCTAGAATTACGGGAGTCCAACGAAAAGAGATTTTTCATAAATTCTTTCTCCAACATTGTTCTCAATATTATTAGCTATTGTTTAGCGTTTGTTTCAGCCCAATACATGTTATGGTTGGCGAGATATTGACAAAATACTGATATTTTTCGGGTATTTGTGGATTTTCCAGGAAATCAAGTAAACCTTTTCGGTATTTTTTTGGCCGTTGCATATCCTTGGGACCTCCTTAGTATCTTTGCAAAAGACCCGAACCCTCTATCTGGTGTGGTTCATGAGGAGTTGCATGTGCAAGCTCGAATAGTGCACAGACATTTCAAATGTATAAACGCAATTCCCAAGGGAAATTGCGTTAAAAAAGAAGAATTGCCGTACGACGGTATGATGAAGAGTATATGTGCCTGTGGTTTATATGCATCAGAGTAAATGAGTAATCCAAACCACATTGTGTAATATGTTCGCAAAGCCTTGCAAATGACGCGATGAAACCTGCAAAACTCGAATACGTCTTAAAACTAATCATAATGTCTACTTGGAGAAACCATTGGAATACTTTCTGCGCAAAAAACATTCAATTTATACTCAGAAATCCTGCAAACGACAAGCCATTAAAGTCTATGAAAAATAATTAAGAGCATCATTTTTGGTGGCTATACGAGTTGCACAGGCCAAAAAGCCTCACACAATAGCAGAAACTCTGATAATGCCTGCAGCTATAGACAAGTGTCGAGAGATGTTTGGAGAACCCTTGTCAAGTAAACTGAAAACAATACCAATTTCAAACGGCACGATTTAAAGACGTATTTCTTTGGCAGCAGCTGACGTTGAACAACAGTCGATGTCAAGGCTGCAAGATTCTAGACAATTTGCTATTAAATTGGACGAATCTACTGAATTTTTAGGCTTGTCACAATTAATGGCTTATGGCAGATATGTCTGGATAGATGAAATTAAGGAACATTTGATTTTTATTTTTTTATTTTTAAATTTATTTTTTTTGCAAAACTTGTCCGGTGCGGACAATTAGTGCTGAAATTTTTGATATCCTTGATATCTATATCGCAGCCAATAACATCGAATGGTCCTGGTGTGTCGGTGTTTGCACGGATGACTTGAAAACGAACATGCTTTTGGGAATGCATGCATGCAAATGTGCCAACTTGCACATTTACGCACTGTATGATTCACAGAGAAAGACTAGCAAGTGAAAAAAATTCAAGACTTTAAATCTATTTCTGATCAGACCATACAAATTTAATTTTTTTAAAGGCTTCTCCATTAAAGTCTCGTCTCTTTGCTCCCTTGAGTTTTAATATGGATCTTGAACATTAACAGCTACTGGTGTATACTGAAGTTCCCTGGTTGTCAGACTATTTGAATTACGTGATACTGTGAGAGATTTTCTTGGAGGAAAAAAATAAGCTTGATGATCATTTGAACAATGGCTTATGGGTTGCTGTTCTGGCTTGCTTGGCTGAAATGTTTGAAGAACTGAACAAACTTAATTCAACTCTTCACGGATAGAAGACAAATTTAATTCCTCTCAGTGAAAAAGTGTCTGCTTTTATGAAATTACATGTGGAAGAAAATCAGTAGCCTTGAGCATAGTGCTCTTCATGGGTCTGCCTGGGAAACTCTCCAGCAACTATGTCCCACCTCCAAAGGCAACCTTATAGCTGAGGGACATCCCCCAGAACGGTCGCTTCTGAAGCGGCGCCTGGGAATCCAGGACATAGTCGAAAATGCCTCCCACTAAAAGTGACCTCACAAAGAGGGGTGGAATTTCCCTACTTCGATTCACTACAACTTCAGCGCCACCCCGGCAAAGCACACGAGTCTTATTGATTACGGACTGCCGCTTAGCGGGGGGTCATCAATGGCCTACCTAGGATGTCACCCCCGCTGGAAGGTTTACTCAGAGCTGGCGTCCGCTAAGTTCTTCGCGGTATCTTTTGCTAATGCGTACTGGCACTCTTGGCCCTAAAAAGATACCACTGAATATTCGCTAGTGAGGGGGACGAAATGGTTACTTCGGATTTACCCGACCCTCAACGGGTACTTTGCTTATCATCGTCGGCATTGCATCTAATGTTTTGCCTCAGATCCGTACAGCGATTTTAATCGTATGATACTAGCACCTAACACATAACCGGACTTTGGGATTGCCTGCCGGGGTTGTCAGTTTCAGGTCGCAGTCACTTCCGCAACCTTACTCGTCCCGGGTACCTCGCACAGGTTAACCCACTCCCGGGTCTGCTTTTATGAAAAAGCTTGATCTTTGGAAAACAAGACAATTTCAGGGTAATTTTGACATGCTTGATCAATTGCACGATTTCACCGAGAAACCAGAAAATCTTATCTTATCTGTTACAAACGCTCCTTCCGTATAGAAGATTAATGCGTCCTACGCTTATCCATGGTTTGTGTATAGTTCTGCATTCTCATTAGAGTTTTAAATATTGATAAAGTGTTTGTTTTCCTGGTTTCTTTAGGCAACCCAATTCACGCCCGAATTCCGGGCGGGAAGAACGAGAATTTGTATGTGTTTGTTCTTGCATGCGGAATATAAAAAGTGTTTTTATCCGTATGTCTATCTGAGAGTTGTATTAAGTTATCCTTGTTTTATATTTCTAGATGATTTTTATTTTAAAAAATTCGGTCACAGGTTCGATTCCTGGTGCTGGCTTCGAGTTTGCTCAGCTCCCATTGGGCACCCCTACGGGTAGATGATGCTCGTTAACCTTTTCTGGTAGTTCATCTAGGAGAAGGAAACTCCGACCTCAAACCTCCGCTGTCTTGCGGCCACACCCGCTACTCGGGAAAGGCTAAGGGAGTAAACCCTGACAGTAAAACAGGAAATGGAGCACCTACAGGCGGTCTATACATAAAAGTACATTCCGGCAGCTCCTGCGACGCCAATGGCAGCCAAGCTGCATTGACGCAAGCCGTTCCCTTGGTTACACCATTGACGTGGAGAGGGGGGATATGCTGTATGGGCAGCAGCTAATTCTTCATAATACCCGCCTAGGCTAGCATCAACTCTGGAGATGACACACCAGCGTCGCCGCAAGGTGTCGACAAAACACGGGAAGCAGCAGTTACTGGTTCTAAGCCAAAGCTCAATTGACGTGGCGCCAGGGGCCGTTTCCGACGGTGGGAGAGACTACCAAAGTCTCACTGGACAGCTACCGCCCGCCTCAAACTGAGCAGCCCCAAGTCAAATAGGTGCTATCCCGTCATGGCCTGCTTTCTCCACTGGGTGCGTGGAGATTAGAGTTCCACTCAACAAGTGGGCCATAAAGCCCTGCACCAATAAATACAAGAAATAAAAAGAAGACCCCAGCTCTTCGAATCGCTAGCTGGAACGTAAGGACTACGTGTCCCGGCATCAGTGATGACCTGCAGTCAATAAACGACACACGGAAGACAGGAATAATCGATAGAGAGCTCAAGAGGCTAAAGATTGATATCGCATGCCTACAGGCTCCCATACAGCGGATCACTAAAACAGGCAAATTACACCTTCTTCTGGCAAGGCAGACCTACAGATGAACCAAGACAGCATGGTGTAGGTTTCGTTGTTAAGAACACCCTCCTACCATCCATCGAACCCCCATCATCAGGCACGGAGAGGATCATCATTCTAAGACTCAGAACAGCAGCGGGCCCAGCAATCATTCTTAGTGTGTATGCCCCAACTCTCTGTTCAACCCCGGAAGAGAAGGACCAGTTCTATGGAGCTTTAGACCAGGCAATAGCCAGCATCCACAAAGACGAGGCAATCTATCTCCTTTAAGATTTCAATGCTATAGTGGGGCGTGACCACGATGCCTGGCCCACATGCCTTGGCCTCTTTGGAAGAAGAAAGATAAATGAGAATGGACAGAGACTTCTGGAACTGTGCTGTTAACGAGTCTTATGTGTGACCAACACTTTTTTCAAGTGCAAGGATATACACCAAGTATCTTGGAGACACCCTCGATTGCGCCAATTGCACGAGCTGGACCTCATCATCACCAGGCGTGCACAACTAGCTAGCGTCCTACTAACCGCAGCTATCACAGCACCGACTGCGACACGGATCACTCCCTTGTGGCCAGCAAGATACGAATAATGAGGAAAAACTCTTACCACACCAAGGCGAAGGGATGTCCACGTATCAACACCTTCTGCATGAAAGACCCTGTGAAAACGCAGCTGTTCACTGACAAAGAGAAGGAAAGTCTCTCAAAGACGTCCCCATACGTCACCATTGATTCCAAATGGACGCATCTCAGAGACACAATCTATACATGAGCAATACATGCCTTTGGCAAGAAATCTCACAAAAACATGGACTGGTTTGATGAATATTTGGACAAGATGAAACCTGTCACTGAAGCCAAAAGGAAAGCTCTTATGGTCTACAAGGAAAGCCCACACCCGACAGGCTGCATGCCTTAAAAACAGCTAAGTCAAATGCCCAAAAAGTTGCACGTTAATGTGCCAATACCTACAGGCTTAACCTCTGCTCCAGCATACAATCAGCTGCAGACATGGGCAATGCCAAAGCCATGTACGAAAATATCAAAAAGGCAACTGGCCCTTTGACCTCCAAAGTTGCCCCCCTGAAGTCCAAAAGTGGAGAAATTATCCAAGACAAGTCAGGACAGCTAAAACGGTGGGTTGAACATTATCTAGAACTGTATTCAACAGTTACCACAGTCTCAAGCACCGCTCTAGATGACATCCCCGATATGCCACTCATGGAAGAACTTGATGCCGTGCCCACACAGGAATAGCTGAGCAAAGCAATTGACAGCCAAGCTTGTGGAAAAGCCCCTGGCAATGATGCCATACCACCAGAAGCTCTAAAGAGTGGCAAGACAGCTTTACTCCAATCATTGCACGATCTTCTGTCCCTCTGCTGGGAACAGGGCTACATCCCCCTAGACCTAAAGGATGCAAATTTAGTGACACTATATAAGACAAGGGCGATAGAAGTGACTGCAATAACTATCGAGGCAACTCACTCCTTAGTATTGTATGAAAGGCCTTCGCCCGTGTCATACTAACACGTTTACAGAGTCTAGCATCCCGTGTCTATCCAGAATCTCAGTGAGGTTTCCGGGCTGGACGGTCTACCACAGACATGGTGTTCTCCATACGGCAACTCCAGGAAAATGCAGAGGGAAACAGATGCCACTATATATTGCCTTTGTGGACCCAACGAAAGCCTTTGATTTCGTCAGTCGCAACAGGCTATTCCAAACACTGGTAAAAATCGGCTGTCCAGCACACCTACTCGCCATGATCAGACAGTTCCATGAAAATATGCAGGGTACAGTGCAGTTCGATGGATCTACCTCAGAAGCCTTTCCAGTCATCAGCGGAGTTAAACATGGTTGTGTACTTGCACCAACACTGCTCGCAATATGCTTCTCTGTACTGCTTCGATACGCATTCAAGGATAGCAGTGTTGGAATCTGGTTACACACCAGAGCTGATGGAGGACTTTTCAACACTGCCCGACTCCAAGCCAAGACCAAAACGACAGATGTCCTAATTCTTGAGCTACTCTTTGCGGATGATGCGGAATTAACAGCGCACACAGAAGCTGGTTTGCAACAACTCGTGTCAAGCTTCTCCAACACCTGCAAAGAATTTGGGCTGCAAATCAGCTTGAAAAAGACAAACATAATAGCCCACGACACACAATATCCTCCTACCATCAATATTGACAATAAAAACGTGGATGTTGTGGACAGCTTCACCTACTTGGGTTCCAAGGTTTCCAATACACTGTCCATTGAAGAAGAAATAAACAGTAGAATTGGCAAGGCAGCTGCCACAATGGCTAAATTAAATAAACGGGTCTGGCAAAACACCAAGTTAACAGAAGAAACTAAACTGTGTGTCTATAGAGCCTGCATTATTAGTACACTGCTATACGGGAGCGAGACATGGACCACTTATACATCCCAAGAGCGCATGCTTAATAGCTTCCACTTGAGATGGCTGCGTCGCATCCTTGGCATTAGATGGCAAGACATAGTGCCTAATACTGAGGTCCTAATGCGTGCCAATACCCAAAGCATGTTATCAATCCTTAGTGAAAGACGCATGAGATGGCTAGGACATGTTAAAATAATGAGCCCTGGTCGCATCCCCATGGACCTCCTATATGGAGAACTGGCATCGGGAAAGAGGAGGACAGGTCATCCACGTCTGCGATTTAAATATGTCTGCCAAAGGGACATGAAAGCAGCCAGAATACGCACAATCGACTGGGAGTGTAAGGCAGAAGACCGAACTACGTGGTGCACAGTTGTCAAAGAGGGCGTCATAGTAGCCGAGGAATGAAGGATGGAAGAGGCTACAGACAGAAGAGCTAGGAGAAAGGCCAAAACATTTGGAAGCACAGAACTCGTGTGTAAAAGCTGTGGTAAAGTCTGTCACTCAAGGATAGGACTGCACAGCCACTCGAGGAAATTCAACCCAACTCAACGTTGATGCACCATCGTCTCGCGAGACGGAAGGATGCCGATTATATATTTCTAGATTAAAATTAATTGCCTCATGTATTATTACTACTTTACTCTTGGTTCTTCTATCCTCTAGTTTTTCAAGGTTAAATGATTTAAATAATGGTGTTATTCTTGTTACTATTGAATATTCTTTAGTAATGAATCTGGTAGCTTTTTTTTCCTTTTATTTGTTCTAGTTTGTCAGTTTATTCTTTGGTTGATGGGGCCTATACAGAAGATGCATTTTCTAGTACAGGTCTCACCAAAGTGAGGAAGTATTTTAGTTTTATATTCTTATTACATCTGTAAAAGTTTCATTTTATAAAGCCTAAGGTTTTGTTTTATTTTTAAATAACTTCATTGACTTGGCGATTCCATGATATTTTCTCATTTATTATTTTAAGTATTTTATTAGAATTTTGCATCCTTAGTTTGGATTCGTTGTTTTCCATGTATAAAATATTTAGAATTTATTTGTTTATTTTTAAATCCTTTATATTAACTTCGAAATCTTGTCTGTCATCGTACGTCGGTCGGGCGGAAAAACAAAATTAACAAATGACCCACTTCCCGTGATCCGATCGAGCTGATATTTGGCACAAGGACCCGTCTTACCTAACAATGCATCGTATCAAAATTTCAGATCGATCGAACATACCGTAATTAAATTAATGCATTTCTAGTGTATCCTTATGTAACGTATGTAATTCAAATTCACGGTTTTTTATTGTTTTTTTTCCACGTGAGAGTTTGAGTTGACGCTTTGACGTCGACCGTCGTGCCGACACCCCCTCACGTCCCATCCCCCGCTATTAAAGACAGGGGACATCACTCGGTGTCAGTCTGTAAATGTTTGTCGCGTTGGAATATAATCGATACTTTTAATTATGACTCATATATAAGGGATTTATAGTCAAAAAACTTTGTTTTTACGGGTTTGTTTTCTGGGTAGAAAGATATGCTCCAATTAGTTTACAATTGTATTAATTAATCTAAGCCTTTTTGTACGATTTTGCTATCTTGTTATGATTTAATTGATCTATAGATTATAAAAAACGCTGAAATCCATTTTAAACAATTTTGATAAATTTGATTTCTGACCTCATTCAATCACTGCAGGATTAATTTAACTTCTACTTTGGTGATTTGAACGTCGTTCAGAGGTTTTTGTCGGTTTCCAGTCAGTTTCTAGCACACATGTACCAACATCGGAATTAAACCTATTCAATGAACTGACCAGCTATACTACTTTGAATATGTTGCATGAGAAAGTAAGCTCAATAAAATTTTAGAGTTTCAAATTGTGTCTAAAATACTTTTGTTCCTTTGCAACACAATATCTTTGTGAAATTGGATTTTCTCCATTGCTTACAGTGGAAAAAAAAACAAATACTAACTACTGTTTATGACTTAAAGTGTTTTAATAGTATGCAATAAGAATTGAATAAGTAGAAAACAGGTATACGACTGGTTTATGTGTTTAACAGGGAAGACACGAGAAAGTCATTAAAATAGTGTTTTTGGCACACGCTAATCGTGCATATTAGTATAGTTTTACCAACATGTATACTACTAGTACTAGTTACATATACACAGTATAATTATATATAACTTTCCAGCAAGGCAGTAACACAATATTCAATAGTGGTCCGCGGCTAAGATACATATTTTTCAAGTGATCCTTGAATCACAAAAGGTTGATAACCACTGGAGTAGGCGGTGTGCAACGATACATTGTTATTCCCCTTGGTTCTTGGCTTAATTCTTATAAAATTTCCTGCCCCATTTTCGCCAAAACGCGTGGGTAATTCCCTGAAACATTACGTGTTCACTAACTTCTGAAAACTTTTATAAAAACGGTTTGTGGTACATTTAGTTAGCCTTTCCAATACAAACTTTACTAATCATAATTCTTCAGTAGGATCTCTTAAAAGGTATGAATATTTATTCATTTAATTTACAGTATGGAAGTAATGTTTTTGTCTGTCTACCATATGTCAGTGTAAGTGTAACTATCCGTGAAAAATAAATTGCTTTCAGTCTGTTCCTAAAGTTCAAACGGTTATGTTTTATATTTTATTTTGAAAACATCTCCAAACACCTTGCCAACTATCATATTACATGTTAAACATTTTATAAAGTCCATTTGGAGTGTGATGTTAAAGACATATATCTCCTATTTAAAAAATGTGATTGAATTAAAATTTCCGATACATTTCTCTAACGTATTTGTTAATTGCAAACGAATTGGAAAAAATATGTTTTGTGAGCTGATCACGTGACGGTGCTAATCTCCTGTCGATTTGCTACTCCAAAAATAAAATGGCGGTTGTCCTTGAAGGTGCTATTTTCAACTTTTCAAGAATTTCGTGTAACGCTAACAAAATGCGACAACGATCGTCTGTTCTGTGCTTCAAAAAGGTAAGATGATACTGATTTTTAAAACTTTGATTCTTAAAGTATCTTTAATTCAAGTTTAGAGAATATAGTTATTTATTTTTCTTTTAAGGCGCGTTGACCCCAGCCATAAGCTTGGGTACCGCGCCATATAAGTTTACATCAGAAATAATAAGACACAGTTCACTCCCAGTATAAAATGCAGATTTCACCTTCGTCCGAAAACTATCCTTAGGGTTAAACTGGCCTAAGCCAAATTATACCCCTTCCCAGGACAGAAAATAACATCAGTACACAGTAATAAACTGATAAATCACTACCTCTTTAGACATTACATTGGTGTTTTTGCTGTGTCAGAGAAGTTAAATTCTTTTCTGTAGTAGGAAAGATGTTTATTGTATAATAAAATAATAATAATAAAATACTTTATATTACGATGTCTCATTGGACGGTCCCTTTGTATTTGAAAAGGCATCCTCTTGTTGTTAGGAAAGATATTTTAGAAAGTATTTAACTTACATTTAAAAATCGTTAACATTATGAATTTAATAGCTAAACAGGAAAAAATCTAGCTCAAACACAAAATTTAATTTAAAAAGTACACAGCCTTAACATTCTAATTGAAATTAAAACATGATTTAAATTAATTATAATTTTAAAAAGTAAATGATAACTCAGTTCTCAAGCCAAAACTCTTAGAAAATTACTTATTTGCCATAAAACTTTTAAAACTAACTACAACATCAAAATGACTCCATTACTTATTATTGTAAAGTCCATGATCTGTCGTCGACTGAACATCAAATCTTGCCTCATTGGTCAATCAGTACATCGAATCCCCGACTTTTGTATAGACCACGACATTTAAACAGAAAATGTTTGCTGTTGCCAGGATTTCTGCGTCAGTTGTCCTGACGAGGAAGGCCAGAAATGTGTATATACTCCTCTTCATCTTGGTTCCTGTAGTTGTTATGTATTGCCAGTGTTCATGTGTTGAATAACTTTCTATCTGAGTAGGATGTGGGTGTCATCTGTTCCTGTATATAACGTATGGCTCTGAAGTAGCAGCTTCCATCCCCTTTCCTTTTAAATGTACGCCGCGGTTGTTCAAGGTTTCGTATGTGTCCATAACATACAACCTTGTCAAAAGTAAGGCCAAGAGTAGTGCTAAGACGCGTTCTCCCTGAAATTGTTAGTGGATTAAAAGTCCTAATTTGCATTACTTTCGGGACAGGTTGTATCACAATTATGTCTGTTTCTGTTTCTTCACCTGTGCTATCTTGTTCCTTTTGTTGTAGGCTCCCAATGCAAGTACCTTTAACAGAATCATCGGGGCACTGATTGGGTGAAGAACCCTGTTCATTGCTGTAAATCTTAAGATTACTGGCAGGGTAGGTTTTTTGGGGGTATCTTGTAAATCTTTTATTATTTAGCTTTATTCCTCCCTTATTAAATGATTCAACCACTAAGTAGGGACTCATCCGTCTAAGTTTCATCTTTGAACCCGTGCGATGAATGCAAGCGCTGATTCTTGATATGGACTATGCGACCATCATTTATTTCTTTTTTGCTGACGTTTATGTTATCAAAGTTACACTTTTGATGTTCCTGGGCAGAGTGGAAATTGTTATTCTCGGTTCGATGTAGCTTTTTAAATTTTATGATCGGCTGTTAGTGTGCTTAGTACGTCAAGGTTGTCCAAATACGTCATTGGGGGAACCATTCCATATTCCGCAGGCCTGAGATCCGTAGGTGGCTTAGCCTACCGCCCATACATGACCTCTAAAGGATTGCACCTTGTTGAGGCATGTACAGATGTGTGGCATGCTAACAAAACACCAGGGATAAATTGGTCACAGTCGTTACGTGGTCATTTACAAGCTTGCTAAGAGTTTCTTTAAGAGTCCTATTGTCACGTTAGGATTTACCATTCGTTTGTGGATGATCATCGTCATCAGTCCCGTGACCGTTGCGGTCGTTGGGGGGGCGCATGGAAATATCAACAGACAATGGTATCCACATTCGCCTATCTTTAGCGGCGGCCAGTAATTCATCCAACCACAGCCCTGTCCAATCTCTTATATTGTCAAGCCAACTTTTCTGCTGTCGACCTCTTCGCCGGTGCCCTTCTACAGTGCCTTTAAGGATGATTATTTATCAGGCTATCATGTCTTTATATTGCTGATGGTAGGCTGATGCAATTCGGTGATAAAATTGAAACTGATTCATCAGCTTGTTAATTATGATGCTCATAAATTCACGTTCCCTAGTCACTAATTAGAGTGTCCATTAAACTAAGGTGACACATAACTTAGTAAAGAAATGTTTCTTCACTCCACATGGAGAAATGATACGTTCCAGCTATTTTATATTTGTTTTATGTTTTTTTCCTGAAGGGGACCGATCACATCAATACCTTCACAATTTCACAGGCATTGGTATAGTGTTCAGTGATGGGGACTCCTTGCTGATTTTTGGCTTTACTTCAAAAAACTTTTGACTGGCTTTTTACAATTGGTTAACTTCATTCTTCGTTCTCTTCCAATAATGTCTAATCTCAGCCGAAAGGCCACCAGAATTTGATGGGTTATCATGAAACACCTTCAGGATATTCGGCGTCAGACTTTTATTGAGTACCTCCATATTATATAATCGCTTCTTTTGCTTGAGAAGATTTTGCTGTTTGTCTAAATTTTCACTTGGCGCTCGACCGTTTCTCTGGAGATAAATAATAGATCCACTGGGAGTACTTACGTTGTGTGCAGAGTATAATCCTAAAAGCTGAGATCATACAGCCGGTCTTCCATGATTGTCAATGTTGGTCGTTTTGGGGATTATTTTATAGTGACTAAAATGTGTTCTGTAAGTGTTGAAATACTTTTAGACGACTTTGTCAAGATTGACTAATCAAACAAGGTTGTCGAATTCACCGTTTTGTGCCACTCTTTCAGATTAACGCTGTTCAAAAGAAATAGGGCTGATTAAAAATAGATTGATTGGCAAGCCGAGGACAGAGGTTCTTTCGAATACGGATTAGCCACGTGTCACCTAACACAAACGTAGCATCAGTAACAATTGATAAAGGTTTGGAAATAAAAACAATCCAACATAAGCAAAATCCAGTAATGTGTACCCTACTGTTCGTCTCGCCCCATACTTTTAAGACAGGTGCAAAAGAATAACGCTGATTTAAACATTAACAAATATTATTCATAATCTGTTTGGCGCCACAATAGCAGAGGTTTCTTTTGAATGCAGGTAAAACGTGCCAGAGTAACAATAGATAAAGATTCGGAAATATCTCAAACAATGTTTCCCACACTTAAAGTATTGCCCTACCTGTCAGGGTATGAGAATCACTGCGAATGATTGTTGCGAATGATTGTTGTGAGATTGTTGTGAGCCAGTGTTGGAGTCGGGTCAAGGCGTTGTTTACGGGTATGAACTCCTATCACGGGAATAATGTCTAGTGATGTCTGAGTGAGCTTCTGGTCACACGGGATATTTCAGGGACATGACCAGAGGACACGCCAGGGTCAGTTGAGACCAGTTGGGGGGGGTTTATAAGAGAGTAGTCGAGACGAGGGCAGGGAGTGGCAGACATCTGGGTAGTTCGCACAGTGTTGTGCGGTCAGACCGGTCAGGATAGACCGGGGAGCTGCAGGGTAGCAGTAAAACAGAGTTGAGTTTAACGTCGCCCAGAAGCGGTCGGGTCGGACCGAGGGCATGCTGGAGCATACAGCCGTTATATATAGATGTATTTTATGTCAAGGCAAGACAGCCAGTTGTACAGTTGTTTATAGTAGAATAAACATTGCATCGTTACACAGACTTGTGTCATCTCTTGTGTATGTTGTGTGTAGCGGAGAGCAAGGTACAATCCACCTAAACATAGAGACTTAACATGGGGGCCCGAATTGTCTCTGGATTGCCTAGCACCGCCAAACACTACGAGAGATGGGACGGAACCACATCAGCACAGCGGTATGTGCGCCTGTACTTTTCAGTACAGCGCCTCTGATACAGACTACTGTATCCATCGTAGGGCAACGATCAACGTATCAGCGGATTTTCTGATAGACGAGGCCTAGCAAGTCCCAGTACGGAACATTACCAGCCAGAAGACCAACTACAAGAGATACCTCGAACCAGAACCAGCAAAACAACGACGTCGGAACCAGACGGTGCCAACTACGAGAGAAAACAATTACAAACTGTACCGGGAGGTCAAGTTGCAGAACCAACCATCCCGCCCCAGCTACAGTGGGACCCTGAGGAGCCGAGACGACCCACAGCACCACAGTTCAAATCGGGACAAGTTCGAGAAGATATTGAAGGTGGAGAAAAACATTACTAAGTGACAAGGAAACTGCAAAAAGTGTGACTTTGTGAACTTCTTACGAATGGATATTTATTGTGTAATGGGACTTTCATTGTATATGGATATTATGTCTGAAATATAACCCACAGTAAGTACGTACTTAATTGCTTATAAAATAGTGTTAAATTGGGGAAGTGTGCTATAGCAAGATTGATCTGTTAGATAATATATATAGATATAGCATACCTGTCAGATATAAACGGACAATAAGGGAAGCTAGATTAAGTAAGTTGTAAGTTATTGTAGAAGTAGAATGGAAACTAGAAGCAGTAGTAAGGGTATAAACATGGACGAGAAATTAGAGTCGTTTAAAAAACAAGGGGAAAAACTCGCACTCAGAGGGGAGGAACTAGACGGATATGTGAGAGAGCAATGGAAAGATTTTCAAACACAGGAAAGGTTAAGGGAACAGAGAGAGTATGACGAGAAACAGAGACAGAAAGAAAGGGAGCACGAATTGAAATTGGCAGAAATTAAAAGGAAAGACGTAACTGAACTGGACATGACAGGCCACTCGAGAGAAAACAAAGACCTTCGACAAATATTAAAAAATTTGCAAAAATTCGACGGGTCCCAAGAACTCGACGAATATGTGGCGACATTCGAACATGTAGTGGCTCAGGCGAAAGTGCCAAAAAGTCAATGGCTGATAGAGCTACAAGTAAGGCTAACGGTTGAGTTACAATCATTCTTAATGACGGAAGACGTTAGGACAAAACTGCATGATTATGACACTGTCAAGCGACTCCTTTTGCAACATGCAGGATTTAACCCTTTAACGGGTAGTGGCAAAATAGACGCCACCACCAAAATCTATGTTTTTAAAGCTCAGTGGACAATATTTTGCCGCGCGTAATTGTCGCAGTATCTTCCCTTACATAAAAGAGGTCGCGACGCGTTTACACAAGAGCTCTAGCTCTTTGTTTTTGGAGTAACACATTGACGTGGTGTGTTAGGGTTGACCCACTTGTGATGGTGGCCTGAGTTTTGCAACAAATTAACATTTCACAGTAAGTATTATGCAATTCTTTGGTTATTTTTTTGAATAATAATGGTTAAAGTGTCTCTTTTTTTGTTTTAGTTATAATCTACTGTTGTGAAGTGAACATTTCAAACAAAAGTGATATTGATGGCATAATACTTGCCACTGACTGTACCTAAATTAGAGGGTGGCATTATATTCGCCACTGACTGTATTTAGTTACTATATATATAGCACTTAGTTAGTAAACTATTCATCTTTTTCGTTCTTTATGTTGCAGATGGCTCAACGTCAATACTTTTCTCAACAAGAGGTCATAGAATATCTTGACATCCCTGATGATTCAGGGTCTGAAGATGATAAAGAAGACAATAATGACAGGGAATGTGAAGATGTAGATCCAGAAAGATCTGATCCTCGTCTTGTGTCCAGCAATGAAAAAACTCAACGTGACCCTGAAAACAGAGCTGGCGATTCTTTTGACAGACTTTTCTTACATTCAGAAAATGATGAAGAGTTTTCTGCTGACAGTGAAACTGATTCACCAGATGATGAAATACCTTCAGATGATGAAGATCTTCTTTGGAAAAAGATAGCCCCCCCCTCAGTCGGAAACAATGGTGAATTTAGATTTTGATGACAAACCGTTAGAACCAATTCATCAGTTTTCAAAAACAGATTCAGCATATTTGTACAGATTTTTTTACAAAGAAGTTATTGATTCTATTGTTGAGCAACTAATCTTTATGCTTCCCAGAAAAAAATTGAAATACTGAAAATGCACAGAAACATGGTTCCAGGATGTCCACCGCCAGTTGCACAGTACACTAGGAGGATGGGTGGTGTTGATAGATTTGACCAAAAGAGATCTTTTTATGAAGTTGGCAGAAAGTCAAAACGGTGGTGGCTACGTATCTTCTATTTCTTGTTGGATTCTGCTATTGTGAATGTGTTTATTCTTCGCAACATTGTTCACAAACAAGCTCCAGTCCAAATGATTTATTTTAGGAGACTTTTGGCTAGATAACTGTGTGGAACATTCTGCAGCCGTAAACGCCCCAGTTCACACTTCTCAAATTTCTTTTTAAAAATCCAAGGCAAATGCTCCCACAAAAGAACTAGGGGTTCCTCTGGCAATTCGTCTTGATGATGTCGGCCTTCACCTACCAGCTGATCTGGAGTCCTTCAGAAGATGTCGGTACTGCAGTACTAAGACTAACAACAAAAGATCAAAGATTCAATGCTCTAGATGCCAAGTTCCATTGTATGCCACTCCCTTTGACTAATGTCATCAGTAGAAATTGACTAAGATCATCTCTTCTGATGTTGTTCACACTTGTAATGTGTGGTCAGTGGCGTCTTTCTTGCCACCTTCACTTTACTACATGGGCAGTGGCAATCTTATTGCCACCCTCCAAATGCAAGATACTCTAAATATGTAATGCTAGTAACTTGTTTTTATGTCATTTGAGTCACATTTCAAATAAAATGATCGAAAAAAAAACTTCAAACTATCTGTACTTTTCTCTGCCCTTTAAAGGGTTAGTGGGGAGAAGTACAGGGAAGCGTGGAATAGTCTAGCAC
>CALYLW010002493.1:0-45464 GCA_944989445.1 Ampullaceana balthica
TATTGGGGTGTTGTTTGATGTATTCCTTCCAGTGTTATTGGGGTGTTGTTTGATGTATTCCTTCCAGTGTTATTGGGGTGTTGTTTGATGTATTCCTTCCAGTGTTATTGGGGTGTTGTTTGATGTATTCCTTCCAGTGTTATTGGGGTGTTGTTTGATGTATTCCTTCCAGTGTTATTGGGGTGTTGTTGGATGTATTCCTTCCAGTGTTATTGGGGTGTTGTTTGATGTATTCCTTCCAGTGTTATTGGGGTGTTGTTTGATGTATTCCTTCCAGTGTTATTGGGGTGTTGTTGGATGTATTCCTTCCAGTGTTATTGGGGTGTTGTTTGATGTATTCCTTCCAGTGTTATTGGGGTGTTGTTTGATGTATTCCTTCCAGTGTTATTGGGGTGTTGTTGGATGTATTCCTTCCAGTGTTATTGGGGTGTTGTTTGATGTATTCCTTCCAGTGTTATTGGGGTGTTGTTTGGATGTATTCCTTCCAGTGTTATTGGGGTGTTGTTGGATGTATTCCTTCCAGTGTTATTGGGGTGTTGTTTGGATGTATTCCTTCCAGTGTTATTGGGGTGTTGTTGGATGTATTCCTTCCAGTGTTATTGGGGTGTTGTTTGATGTATTCCTTCCAGTGTTATTGGGGTGTTGTTTGATGTATTCCTTCCAGTGTTATTGGGGTGTTGTTGGATGTATTCCTTCCAGTGTTATTGGGGTGTTGTTTGATGTATTCCTTCCAGTGTTATTGGGGTGTTGTTGGATGTATTCCTTCCAGTGTTATTGGGGTGTTGTTGGATGTATTCCTTCCAGTGTTATTGGGGTGTTGTTGGATGTATTCCTTCCAGTGTTATTGGGGTGTTGTTGGATGTATTCCTTCCAGTGTTATTGGGGTGTTGTTGGATGTATTCCTTCCAGTGTTATTGGGGTGTTGTTGGATGTATTCCTTCCAGTGTTATTGGGGTGTTGTTGGATGTATTCCTTCCAGTGTTATTGGGGTGTTGTTGGATGTATTCCTTCCAGTGTTATTGGGGTGTTGTTGGATGTATTCCTTCCAGTGTTATTGGGGTGTTGTTGGATGTATTCCTTCCAGTGTTATTGGGGTGTTGTTTGATGTATTCCTTCCAGTGTTATTGGGGTGTTGTTTGATGTATTCCTTCCAGTGTTATTGGGGTGTTGTTTGATGTATTCCTTCCAGTGTTATTGGGGTGTTGTTTGATGTATTCCTTCCAGTGTTATTGGGGTGTTGTTTGATGTATTCCTTCCAGTGTTATTGGGGTGTTGTTTGATGTATTCCTTCCAGTGTTATTGGGGTGTTGTTTGATGTATTCCTTCCAGTGTTATTGGGGTGTTGTTGTGATGTATTCCTTCCAGTGTTATTGGGGTGTTGTTGGATGTATTCCTTCCAGTGTTATTGGGGTGTTGTTTGATGTATTCCTTCCAGTGTTATTGGGGTGTTGTTTGATGTATTCCTTCCAGTGTTATTGGGGTGTTGTTTGATGTATTCCTTCCAGTGTTATTGGGGTGTTGTTTGATGTATTCCTTCCAGTGTTATTGGGGTGTTGTTTGATGTATTCCTTCCAGTGTTATTGGGGTGTTGTTTGATGTATTCCTTCCAGTGTTATTGGGGTGTTGTTTGATGTATTCCTTCCAGTGTTATTGGGGTGTTGTTTGATGTATTCCTTCCAGTGTTATTGGGGTGTTGTTTGATGTATTCCTTCCAGTGTTATTGGGGTGTTGTTGGATGTATTCCTTCCAGTGTTATTGGGGTGTTGTTTGATGTATTCCTTCCAGTGTTATTGGGGTGTTGTTTGATGTATTCCTTCCAGTGTTATTGGGGTGTTGTTTGATGTATTCCTTCCAGTGTTATTGGGGTGTTGTTGGATGTATTCCTTCCAGTGTTATTGGGGTGTTGTTGGATGTATTCCTTCCAGTGTTATTGGGGTGTTGTTGGATGTATTCCTTCCAGTGTTATTGGGGTGTTGTTGGATGTATTCCTTCCAGTGTTATTGGGGTGTTGTTTGATGTATTCCTTCCAGTGTTATTGGGGTGTTGTTGGATGTATTCCTTCCAGTGTTATTGGGGTGTTGTTTGATGTATTCCTTCCAGTGTTATTGGGGTGTTGTTTGATGTATTCCTTCCAGTGTTATTGGGGTGTTGTTTGGATGTATTCCTTCCAGTGTTATTGGGGTGTTGTTTGGATGTATTCCTTCCAGTGTTATTGGGGTGTTGTTGGATGTATTCCTTCCAGTGTTATTGGGGTGTTGTTGGATGTATTCCTTCCAGTGTTATTGGGGTGTTGTTGGATGTATTCCTTCCAGTGTTATTGGGGTGTTGTTGGATGTATTCCTTCCAGTGTTATTGGGGTGTTGTTTGATGTATTCCTTCCAGTGTTATTGGGGTGTTGTTTGATGTATTCCTTCCAGTGTTATTGGGGTGTTGTTGGATGTATTCCTTCCAGTGTTATTGGGGTGTTGTTGGATGTATTCCTTCCAGTGTTATTGGGGTGTTGTTGGATGTATTCCTTCCAGTGTTATTGGGGTGTTGTTGGATGTATTCCTTCCAGTGTTATTGGGGTGTTGTTGGATGTATTCCTTCCAGTGTTATTGGGGTGTTGTTGGATGTATTCCTTCCAGTGTTATTGGGGTGTTGTTGGATGTATTCCTTCCAGTGTTATTGGGGTGTTGTTTGATGTATTCCTTCCAGTGTTATTGGGGTGTTGTTTGGATGTATTCCTTCCAGTGTTATTGGGGTGTTGTTGGATGTATTCCTTCCAGTGTTATTGGGGTGTTGTTTGGATGTATTCCTTCCAGTGTTATTGGGGTGTTGTTGGATGTATTCCTTCCAGTGTTATTGGGGTGTTGTTGGATGTATTCCTTCCAGTGTTATTGGGGTGTTGTTGGATGTATTCCTTCCAGTGTTATTGGGGTGTTGTTGGATGTATTCCTTCCAGTGTTATTGGGGTGTTGTTGGATGTATTCCTTCCAGTGTTATTGGGGTGTTGTTTGATGTATTCCTTCCAGTGTTATTGGGGTGTTGTTTGGATGTATTCCTTCCAGTGTTATTGGGGTGTTGTTGGATGTATTCCTTCCAGTGTTATTGGGGTGTTGTTTGATGTATTCCTTCCAGTGTTATTGGGGTGTTGTTGGATGTATTCCTTCCAGTGTTATTGGGGTGTTGTTTGATGTATTCCTTCCAGTGTTATTGGGGTGTTGTTTGATGTATTCCTTCCAGTGTTATTGGGGTGTTGTTGGATGTATTCCTTCCAGTGTTATTGGGGTGTTGTTTGGATGTATTCCTTCCAGTGTTATTGGGGTGTTGTTTGATGTATTCCTTCCAGTGTTATTGGGGTGTTGTTTGGATGTATTCCTTCCAGTGTTATTGGGGTGTTGTTTGATGTATTCCTTCCAGTGTTATTGGGGTGTTGTTTGATGTATTCCTTCCAGTGTTATTGGGGTGTTGTTTGATGTATTCCTTCCAGTGTTATTGGGGTGTTGTTTGATGTATTCCTTCCAGTGTTATTGGGGTGTTGTTGGATGTATTCCTTCCAGTGTTATTGGGGTGTTGTTGGATGTATTCCTTCCAGTGTTATTGGGGTGTTGTTTGATGTATTCCTTCCAGTGTTATTGGGGTGTTGTTGGATGTATTCCTTCCAGTGTTATTGGGGTGTTGTTTGATGTATTCCTTCCAGTGTTATTGGGGTGTTGTTTGATGTATTCCTTCCAGTGTTATTGGGGTGTTGTTTGATGTATTCCTTCCAGTGTTATTGGGGTGTTGTTTGATGTATTCCTTCCAGTGTTATTGGGGTGTTGTTTGATGTATTCCTTCCAGTGTTATTGGGGTGTTGTTTGATGTATTCCTTCCAGTGTTATTGGGGTGTTGTTTGATGTATTCCTTCCAGTGTTATTGGGGTGTTGTTGGATGTATTCCTTCCAGTGTTATTGGGGTGTTGTTTGATGTATTCCTTCCAGTGTTATTGGGGTGTTGTTTGATGTATTCCTTCCAGTGTTATTGGGGTGTTGTTTGATGTATTCCTTCCAGTGTTATTGGGGTGTTGTTGGATGTATTCCTTCCAGTGTTATTGGGGTGTTGTTTGATGTATTCCTTCCAGTGTTATTGGGGTGTTGTTTGATGTATTCCTTCCAGTGTTATTGGGGTGTTGTTGGATGTATTCCTTCCAGTGTTATTGGGGTGTTGTTTGATGTATTCCTTCCAGTGTTATTGGGGTGTTGTTTGATGTATTCCTTCCAGTGTTATTGGGGTGTTGTTTGATGTATTCCTTCCAGTGTTATTGGGGTGTTGTTGGATGTATTCCTTCCAGTGTTATTGGGGTGTTGTTGGATGTATTCCTTCCAGTGTTATTGGGGTGTTGTTTGGATGTATTCCTTCCAGTGTTATTGGGGTGTTGTTTGATGTATTCCTTCCAGTGTTATTGGGGTGTTGTTTGGATGTATTCCTTCCAGTGTTATTGGGGTGTTGTTTGATGTATTCCTTCCAGTGTTATTGGGGTGTTGTTTGATGTATTCCTTCCAGTGTTATTGGGGTGTTGTTTGGATGTATTCCTTCCAGTGTTATTGGGGTGTTGTTTGATGTATTCCTTCCAGTGTTATTGGGGTGTTGTTTGATGTATTCCTTCCAGTGTTATTGGGGTGTTGTTGGATGTATTCCTTCCAGTGTTATTGGGGTGTTGTTTGATGTATTCCTTCCAGTGTTATTGGGGTGTTGTTGATGTATTCCTTCCAGTGTTATTGGGGTGTTGTTTGATGTATTCCTTCCAGTGTTATTGGGGTGTTGTTGGATGTATTCCTTCCAGTGTTATTGGGGTGTTGTTGGATGTATTCCTTCCAGTGTTATTGGGGTGTTGTTTGATGTATTCCTTCCAGTGTTATTGGGGTGTTGTTTGGATGTATTCCTTCCAGTGTTATTGGGGTGTTGTTTGATGTATTCCTTCCAGTGTTATTGGGGTGTTGTTTGATGTATTCCTTCCAGTGTTATTGGGGTGTTGTTGGATGTATTCCTTCCAGTGTTATTGGGGTGTTGTTGGATGTATTCCTTCCAGTGTTATTGGGGTGTTGTTTGATGTATTCCTTCCAGTGTTATTGGGGTGTTGTTGGATGTATTCCTTCCAGTGTTATTGGGGTGTTGTTGGATGTATTCCTTCCAGTGTTATTGGGGTGTTGTTTGATGTATTCCTTCCAGTGTTATTGGGGTGTTGTTGGATGTATTCCTTCCAGTGTTATTGGGGTGTTGTTGGATGTATTCCTTCCAGTGTTATTGGGGTGTTGTTGGATGTATTCCTTCCAGTGTTATTGGGGTGTTGTTTGGATGTATTCCTTCCAGTGTTATTGGGGTGTTGTTGGATGTATTCCTTCCAGTGTTATTGGGGTGTTGTTTGATGTATTCCTTCCAGTGTTATTGGGGTGTTGTTGGATGTATTCCTTCCAGTGTTATTGGGGTGTTGTTGGATGTATTCCTTCCAGTGTTATTGGGGTGTTGTTTGATGTATTCCTTCCAGTGTTATTGGGGTGTTGTTTGATGTATTCCTTCCAGTGTTATTGGGGTGTTGTTTGATGTATTCCTTCCAGTGTTATTGGGGTGTTGTTGGATGTATTCCTTCCAGTGTTATTGGGGTGTTGTTTGATGTATTCCTTCCAGTGTTATTGGGGTGTTGTTGGATGTATTCCTTCCAGTGTTATTGGGGTGTTGTTTGATGTATTCCTTCCAGTGTTATTGGGGTGTTGTTTGATGTATTCCTTCCAGTGTTATTGGGGTGTTGTTGATGTATTCCTTCCAGTGTTATTGGGGTGTTGTTTGATGTATTCCTTCCAGTGTTATTGGGGTGTTGTTTGATGTATTCCTTCCAGTGTTATTGGGGTGTTGTTTGATGTATTCCTTCCAGTGTTATTGGGGTGTTGTTTGATGTATTCCTTCCAGTGTTATTGGGGTGTTGTTTGATGTATTCCTTCCAGTGTTATTGGGGTGTTGTTTGATGTATTCCTTCCAGTGTTATTGGGGTGTTGTTTGATGTATTCCTTCCAGTGTTATTGGGGTGTTGTTTGATGTATTCCTTCCAGTGTTATTGGGGTGTTGTTTGATGTATTCCTTCCAGTGTTATTGGGGTGTTGTTTGATGTATTCCTTCCAGTGTTATTGGGGTGTTGTTTGATGTATTCCTTCCAGTGTTATTGGGGTGTTGTTGGATGTATTCCTTCCAGTGTTATTGGGGTGTTGTTTGATGTATTCCTTCCAGTGTTATTGGGGTGTTGTTGGATGTATTCCTTCCAGTGTTATTGGGGTGTTGTTTGATGTATTCCTTCCAGTGTTATTGGGGTGTTGTTTGATGTATTCCTTCCAGTGTTATTGGGGTGTTGTTTGATGTATTCCTTCCAGTGTTATTGGGGTGTTGTTTGATGTATTCCTTCCAGTGTTATTGGGGTGTTGTTGGATGTATTCCTTCCAGTGTTATTGGGGTGTTGTTGGATGTATTCCTTCCAGTGTTATTGGGGTGTTGTTGGATGTATTCCTTCCAGTGTTATTGGGGTGTTGTTTGATGTATTCCTTCCAGTGTTATTGGGGTGTTGTTGGATGTATTCCTTCCAGTGTTATTGGGGTGTTGTTTGATGTATTCCTTCCAGTGTTATTGGGGTGTTGTTTGATGTATTCCTTCCAGTGTTATTGGGGTGTTGTTTGATGTATTCCTTCCAGTGTTATTGGGGTGTTGTTGATGTATTCCTTCCAGTGTTATTGGGGTGTTGTTTGATGTATTCCTTCCAGTGTTATTGGGGTGTTGTTGGATGTATTCCTTCCAGTGTTATTGGGGTGTTGTTGGATGTATTCCTTCCAGTGTTATTGGGGTGTTGTTTGATGTATTCCTTCCAGTGTTATTGGGGTGTTGTTGGATGTATTCCTTCCAGTGTTATTGGGGTGTTGTTTGGATGTATTCCTTCCAGTGTTATTGGGGTGTTGTTGGATGTATTCCTTCCAGTGTTATTGGGGTGTTGTTTGATGTATTCCTTCCAGTGTTATTGGGGTGTTGTTGATGTATTCCTTCAGTGTTATTGGGTGTTGTTGATGTATTCCTTCCAGTGTTATTGGGGTGTTGTTGGATGTATTCCTTCCAGTGTTATTGGGGTGTTGTTGGATGTATTCCTTCCAGTGTTATTGGGGTGTTGTTGGATGTATTCCTTCCAGTGTTATTGGGGTGTTGTTGGATGTATTCCTTCCAGTGTTATTGGGGTGTTGTTGGATGTATTCCTTCCAGTGTTATTGGGGTGTTGTTGGATGTATTCCTTCCAGTGTTATTGGGGTGTTGTTGGATGTATTCCTTCCAGTGTTATTGGGGTGTTGTTGGATGTATTCCTTCCAGTGTTATTGGGGTGTTGTTGGATGTATTCCTTCCAGTGTTATTGGGGTGTTGTTGGATGTATTCCTTTCCAGTGTTATTGGGGTGTTGTTGGATGTATTCCTTCCAGTGTTATTGGGGTGTTGTTGGATGTATTCCTTTCCAGTGTTATTGGGGTGTTGTTGGATGTATTCCTTCCAGTGTTATTGGGGGTTGTTGATGTCTTTCGGTATTGGGGGTTGTATTATCCTTCCAGTGTTATTGGGGTGTTGTTTGATGTATTCCTTCCAGTGTTATTGGGGTGTTGTTTGATGTATTCCTTCCAGTGTTATTGGGGTGTTGTTTGATGTATTCCTTCCAGTGTTATTGGGGTGTTGTTTGATGCATTCCTTCCAGTGTTATTGGGGTGTTGTTTGATGCATTCCTTCCAGTGTTATTGGGGTGTTGTTTGATGTATTTTTAAGGACATTGCTTTTTCCTGTATTGATGTTCAGGCCAACTGTGTTACGTAATTTGTTTTGTCCTGCATCTGTTGCTGTGTGTGTGATATTAAAGCCAGATCATCTGCAAAGTCCTTGCCATTTAGTTGTTTCCATAAAGTCTACTTGATACCATTTCTCTTCTGCTATGTAGACAATTTTATTATCCAATCAATGGCTAGCAGGAATAAGAAAGGCGACAGTCTGACTCCGGTCTGTACTCCAAAAGCTGCTGTTGTTTGTTGGCCATGAACAATTCTACTTGTACATCCTTCGCAGGAAGCCTTAATTATGTCTGTCATTTTATGTGATATACCGTAGTTCCGTAGCAACTTCCACAGAGTTGGCCTGTCAACACTATCGGACGCCTTCTCATAATCAATAAAGTTGATGTATGGTGGTGAGTTCCATTCTAGTGATTGTTCCAATATTATTCTCAGTGTGGCAATCTGGTCAGTGCATAATCTGTCCTTTCTAAAACCTGCCTGTTAGTCTCTTAAGATTGTGTCTATTGCGTCCCTCATTCTGTTTAGCAACAATCTGTTGAATACTTTTCTTGGTATGGATAGCAGAGGTATTCCTCTATAGTTGGAGCAAGAGCAAAGATCTCCTTTCTTCGGGAGTTCAATGAGGTGTCCTTCTTTCCACTCCATTGGGATTTGTTTTTCCTCCCGTATTTTCATGAACACGGTATGTAGCATTTCAGAGCTAGTCGTAATATCTGCTTTCAAGGCTTCTGCTGGTATTCTGTCACTTTGCCTTTCTTTAGTTGTTTAATTGATCTGCTTATCCCTTGTTTTCTGTGTGCTTCAATCTCTTTCTAGGTCTTGTTCCTCTGGCTCTATGTTGTGTGTGTATTGTGGGGCTGGTCGGTTGAGGAGTTCTTCATAATGCTCTATTCATCTTTTTTTCTGACCCTCTTCATCAGGTATTGCTTTGCCATCTTTAGTTTTAACTGGTCTCTCTGGATTTTTGAACTATTTTATTGTACTGAATAGTTCTCTTGTGTTTCCCTGGTAAGATGTCTATTCTCCTTCAAGTGCTAATCCTTCTATGTAGTTCTTTTTTCTGACTTTATACTACGTTTAAGGTCTTTATTAGCTTCTAGTGTTCCACTGATGCTTTGCCTTTTTCGGTTCTGGTACAGCTGTTGTTTAGATTTGCCTTCATCTTTTTCCTATATTGGATTTTCTCCATGATTTCATTAGAAATCCATTCTTTATGCTTTTGTTGTCTGGGGCCCAACACTTCTTCACAGGTTGTAAGGAGTATCTCTTTGATGCTTTTCCAGTTTTGGTCAATTTCTCTTCGTTGTTTAGATCCTGTACGATCTGGAATTTGTTGGATAACGTAAGTTTGAACTCATTAAGTTTTGATTCCTCTTTCAAAAGAGTAGTGTTAAAACGTTGGCGCTTGCTTCCCTCACTTGTACAAATCTTTTTCAGTTTGAGCCGTAGTTCTGGCAATCAGGAGATGATGGTCTGAGGCTACTTCTGCCCCTCTTTTTACCCTAACATCCTTTAGGGATCTTCTAAAAATTTTTGCAGATACAGATGTGGTCGATTTGGTTAGCCGTTGACATATCTGGTGATATCCATGTTGCCTTGTGGATTTTTCTATGCATGAAGATGCTTCCACCAATGACCAGTCCATCTGCAGCACACATATATGCTAGCCTTTCACCATTATCATTCATATCACCCAGTCATGTGTTCCCATGCAATCATCATATCCCTTATTGTTGTTGCCCATTTTCGCATTTAGCTCACCCAAGAGTATAACCACATTGCTCCTATGACACTTTTGTAAAAGGGTTCTCAGTCTGATGTAGAAGTCCTCTTCTTTACTGTCGTTAGTAGGAGCGTAAACCTGAAGAAGATCCATATTGACTTCTATTGGTTCTAAATCTTGCGGTGATTATACGGGGACCATGGGCTTCCCACCCTATAAGGGCGTTCTGTGCAGTTTTAGAAATTATGAGGGCTACTCCTTGGTTGTGGGCAGCATTCTCTTATTCATGGCCTGACTAAGGCAGCAGTTCTTCTGTGCTGAGCCTCATCTGACCTGAGCCAGTCCTTCGGGACTCACTTATCACTAAGATGGTTAGCTTGTATCTTGTCCTTTCGGCAGCAACTTGGGCAGTTTTCTCCAGCTTCGAACATGGTCCTTATGTTCCATGTTCCTAAGCTTGTGTTGGTCCTAGTGGAGAGGATGTTTGTCTGCCGTGTGGTTTCCGGTTGGCTTTGGCCACCCAGCTTCATTAGTTCTCTGTTAAGAGACCCATCCTTCCCAAGGTCTAGGTTTCCTATTTTTATCTTTTTTCGTGTGTTTGTAGCAATGGCTACGAGATGGGTGCTAGCCCTTCGCAAAACCCTCCTCCTCTCTCATCTAGGCTTGGGATCGGCTCCTAGAGTTAATACCACATCTATTGAAAGTAATTAAATTAAAAAAGTCAATAGATACTTATGTCAAAGCGTCAATAAAACTAAATTATAAATGTTGTAAAATTAATATAATTCCCAAGAGAAAATAAAGAAACAAACACAGTCGTATTGAAATATGATTGCAATATAATTTGCGAAGCGTTTTATAGACAATAAAATAGATTCGATAAAAAGACTTGTAATGAAATAACGCACCGAAATCAATAGTTTGAATGTTCATATAGATAGTTGAATTAGGAAATGACATTTATTCTTTTTCTATCCTTGTCTCTTTAATTAACGATATTTAAATTTACCATTCTCAGGCAGAAAAGACAATTTCTCAATAGGGATGCAAATTTTTTATGGATCCCGTTTCCCGTTAATGCACTATATTTCAATAATTCTCATCCGTACCCCACACCAGTATTTATTTCTAAATATTCTCAATATTCAATAGTATGTTAATAAAAAAATATGACATAAACAATTTAATATAATTTTTATCCGACAACAAAAGAATGGATGTGTGATATTGAAGTAGATATAGAATTTCATATTAAATAATGAATTTTGAACATAAAAACTAAATTCACAGTTTTATTCCTACGTGTACTATAAAACGACTAAAGCCTACTGTAAGCGTTAACCGCTGTTGTGAAGATAAGTTAGGAAAGGTCCTTAAAGTGACTTAAATAAATGTAACAATCGTCTTAAACGTCTTAAAAGTGGCAAAATATTTGATATTGATGAAGGATGGGGATTAATTTTTAATGATTTAAGTGATAAATAAGCCCTGCCATTAGAGATCCAACATTTTTTTATTGACTAAATGTGCTAAAAAAAACTCTTGTATATCACTAGTGCGTGTATGATGTATGCTGTCTACCATATAATATTATAACCATTCGATAGTGTCAATTTAATTTAAAATATACACACCAAAAACGTATTCTTTTACGACAAACAAGAAGACAAAGGCATATTTTGGAGAACACGTTATATTTACGAATTACACTAATCATTTTGGACGTGCATTAAAATTGTGTTTCCCATTAATGGCCCATCACACAGCACCGGTGCGTATTTATTTAATTTGACTTTGTGTATACAAAACTGAGAAAATATGAGGAATGTGAAATTCGTAATTGAAAAAAATCAATTAAATTGTAATTTAAAATACATGAGACTTAACATTAATAACTTATGTTTTTTAAATGTTTTATTGTATGTAAATAGAAAACACGTAAAGAAATATGAAACTACAAGAAATATTTAAATTTAAAAATCGTATTTATTTAAAAAAAGATTAAAAATTATTAAATACTTTAAATGACTATTATATATATATTTGTGTTATTTTATATTCGATTCCTGTTTAAGCCTTCTATCTTCTTCGAATGGAAGACGTTTTATTTTATGCAAGTGGCCCGCCACTTGACTTCGATCCCTATAACTAGGGATAAATTGTCAAAGACTTGCTAGCATTCCCTTATTGCTGTCTTCATTAGTTTCAGCTATTTATAAATATAATAACGTTTATACAATTAGTACATTCATGGGGAAAAATGAACATAGCCTCCGTTTTTCACATAGATAAAAATGCTATGGTTATTGCAAGATTCTATCATGGTGACAACAATATTGATGTTCTTAGAACATTTGTTACTACACTTACATTAATATTATTTATAATTTTTAGTTTACCAGTTTACTCAAAATGATATGTTTAAAAGCTTTCTTGTTATTAATGATGCTATATTGTTGTTTTATGTAATAGAAACGGGACGGCGGGCGTCGCATACGTTTATATTAGATAGAAGAACTAAACCAAATTTAACACATTAGACATACTCTTTGGCCACTGGAGGCCCAAAGTGTCATTTGTTTCTATGTGAGCTATACAAAAATATATTTACTAAAGGTATATGCCTATGGCCTGGTGACCGTTAATTAATTTTTTTACAATTCTTTAAGGTTTAAAAATATTATTTTATAAATTGGCTACAGGCTAGATGGATGGATATAGACACAATATAGGACAATGTCGTGGTTATATTAACATTGATATTATTATGGAATTAAAACTCTAAATCCTTTGCTTTGTGGCTCTTGAGCGATATTTAATTTCTTGTATGTAACCTTTATAAAAATTAACTTGCAATATCTTTAAACAGAAATGTTAAGTTACACATGAATTAAACTTATGTCAAAACTCATAACCTTGACCTCTGTGATGCATACCGGTACCTAAATGTAAATTATTCTCAAACGTATCGTATTACACTGGTCTACAAAGTTTCATTCTTTGAAAACTGCAGGCATGCAAATAGGTGTTTCTTACACACCTTTTCATGCTGATTCCAAATATGTATTTCAAATTTGTGTATCACGTCAGGATTTTTTTCACTTTGAAATTTTGTAATTATATATCAAATAAATATTATTAATCTATATATATAAAAATCAAAGTATGTATGTATGTATGTATGCATGTCTGTTATAGCTGACTAAACCATTCATCCGATCGCCATGAAACTTTTGGAGACTTTTGAGTACGCTCCAGGGATAGAAATAGGCTACTTTTTTTTCAAAATTTAACACTCATGGGGCGCCGGGGGCCCGTAATGAGAATTTTTTCTTATATGAGCTTAAAATGAATTTAAATGAACATGTTTTCAAAATGTACATCTTGAATTGAACGGGCCTGGGAGCCCCTTAATGTAGTTTTCCTTATATATACATATATATAAAAATTAGTTTAGGTGTTAGATAATGAGAAAATAAATGGATTTTGACCAAACGCGGTATATAAAAACTTAAAAGCCTATATTAAATTTCGATAGGGCACTGATCTCATAATGTCCATTTCATCGGGGCTAGGGGCCCTAAATGTGTTTTTACAAAATTTTTAATATTGTATTCCCCATTCAATTTTACACGATATTGAGAAATATAGATACATATATTTATATTTCTGTTATGAAATTGATTGAAATGAACATATTATCGAACTTCATGTTTTAAACTGATGGGCCTGGTGACCCTTAATGTAATTTATTTTTTATCTATATATATTCCTTTTTACTGAGATCGTTGCAACGCACGACGGGTCTGCTAGTACATTATAAAATAGGAAAAAGTCAATAAACCAGCAACAAAATATACAATGGATAATAAACTTCAATCATGCTGAGATCTATTAGAGGTGGTCCTATTAACAAGAAAAGCGCAATATAAAAGCAGACGTACATTTATTAATTATCTATCACTATCACTCTGTGAATGGTCTTCTCAGTGATTTTCGTTTAAGAGCAGCACCAGGTTTATGAAGTTTCAATGAACATCAATAGTCGGCCATCATATTCACATCCATCTACCTTGGTATCGACTCTCCATTGCACAAATGTCCTGATGGAAACTTTCACCCTGCTCTTCACTGTATGCACCAAGACTTGCAGGAAAGTAATCGACTTTGGGAGTCCACAAAGTACAACTTGACATTCATGCGGCAACCCAAAGTCCCGAAATTTTGGAGACCATGTTCTTAACAAGACTTTTGTAACTGTCTGTCTTGAAGTTATCTAAGAAATATGTTGACACAATCTTTTAAAAACATTCCAGGCTTCTATTTAAACTGTGGCTAATTTAGATGTAAACTCCTCATCTTTAATTTACTTATCGGATCTGCGGTCCAACCAAGATGTCTGTAGCCAACTTTGCTTCACTTGTGTGTGGACATTTTTTTCGGACAAATATTGAAATCCAGAGCCAGTTTGGTCCATACTCTTGACAAAAGCTTTCTTTAACCCCTGTTTTATATGGAGTGGTGGACGTTTTATACAAGTTTACAGCTGTGAACAAGTTTTATACAGGTTTACAGCTGTGAACAAGCTTTATACAAGTTTACAGCTGTGAACCCGTTTTATACAAGTTTAAAACCATGAACAAGTTTTATACAAGTTTACCGCTGTTAATAAGTGATATAAAGGTTTACAACTGTGAACAAAATCAATAGTTTAATTCAGATAGTCGACTTTCAATGGCTGATGGCTTTCACTGAAGACCATCTAGATATATAAGACCATCTAGATATATAAGACCATCTAGATATATAAGACCATCTAGATATATAAGACCATCTAGATATATAAGACCATCTAGATATATAAGACCATCTAGATATATAAGACCATCTAGATATATAAGACCATCTAGATATATAAGACCATCTAGATATATAAGACCATCTAGATATATAAGACCATCTAGATATATAAGACCATCTAGATATATAAGACCATCTAGATATATAAGACCATCTAGATATATAAGACCATCTAGATATATAAGACCATCTAGATATATAAGACCATCTAGATATATAAGACCATCTAGATATATAAGACCATCTAGATATATAAGACCATCTAGATATATAAGACCATCTAGATATATAAGACCATCTAGATATATAAGACCATCTAGATATATAAGACCATCTAGATATATAAGACCATCTAGATATATAAGACCATCTAGATATATAAGACCATCTAGATATATAAGACCATCTAGATATGTAATACCATCTAGATATGTAATACCATCATGATATGTAAGACCATCTAGATATATAAGACCATCTAGATATATAAGACCATCTAGATATATAAGATCATTTTGTATATTGATTTGATAACCGCACACATTTTCAGCTCAGACGGGGTTCAAAAATTGATGAAAAATTGGATTTAACTTTATCCCCCCCCCCTATATAAAACAATATCAATAGGTCAAAGCGATTAATAAAACTACTCTGATTACATGAGGAAATAATAAAATGTGATTTAACTGCAGAAGTGAGAAAAACATTTGTGGTTTTGTTTTGTAAATCGTAGCCTAATCGTTAGGATCGATTTCAAATAATCATTTATTCGAAATACGTGAGAAATCAAGTATGCAAATATCAAATATTCAGCAAGATAAATTTATAACAATTTACTAAACTAGTGAAATGACGCTAGTAAAATGATTATATGTTCCTGTGTAGTTTAAATAACAAACACTATATTTCTTATGACATTTGTTTTAAAATAATCAACATGTAATACATATTATCAATACTATGGAAATGACGCCAGTAACCAAATAAAGAGGTACGGCTACTAGCGTCCGGCAGGTCAGCTTTATGTGAAGATCTCAGTTAGTATAAACCACTTTGAATAAAACTCATTTTATATTTAAGACTAGCAGACCCGTCGTGCGTTGCAACGATCTCAGTAAAAAGGAATATATATAGATAAAAAATAAATTACATTAAGGGTCACCAGGCCCATCAGTTTAAAATATGAAGTTCGAAAATCTGTTCATTTCAATCAATTTCATAACAAAAATATAAATATATGTATCTTTATTTCTCAATATCGTGTAAAATTGAATGGGGAATACAATATTAAAAATTTAGTAAAAACACATTTAGGGCCCCTAGCCCCGATGAATGGACATTATGAGATCAGTGCCCTATCGAAATTTAATATAGGCTTTTAAGTTTTTATATACCGCGTTTGGTCAAAATCCATTTATTTTATCATTATCTAACACCTAAACAAATTTTTATATATATGTAGATATAAGGAAAACTACATTAAGGGGCTCCCAGGCCCGTTCAATTCAAGATGTACATTTTGAAAACATGTTCATTTAAATTCATTTTAATCATGGATATATTTCTCAAGATCGTTAAAAACTGAGTGGGAAATACTATCTTAGAGTATACACAAAAAAAAGACATTTGGGGCCCCCGGCCCATTCGATGTAAGATGTAAATTTCAAAATGCTGTTCATTTTAATTCAGTCTCATCATTGATATATTTCTTAAGATCGTTAAAATAGAATGGGAAATAATATCTCAAACACATACGAAAAAATACATTTGGGGCCCCCGGCCCTGAACAATTAAAAATTAGAAGTGCAGTGCCCTTTGTTATTTTAATATGGGCTACCAAGTTTTTATATACCAAGTTTGGTTAAGATCCATTCATTTACTCAGTAGTTAAACGCATAAACTCATTTTTATATAGCTCATAAAAGCAAAAAACGACATTAAGGGCCCCAGGGCCCATTTAGTGCAATATGTCAAGTTCAAAACGCCTGTTTATTTCAATCAATTTCATTGTGGATATATTTATCTATATTTTTCAAGATCTTTAATAATTGAATGGGGAATAAAATATTAAACGTTTATGAAATAAGACATTTTGGGCCCCCAGTCCCGAAGAAATGGACATTAGGAAATTAGTCCCTTTAGTATTTCTATATTGGCTACCAAGTTGTTATATACAAAGTTTGGTTAAGATCCATCAATTTACCTAATAGCTAACGCTTAAACTAATTTTTATATAGCTCATATATAAGAAAATAAATCATTTTATGGGCCCCCGGCGCCCCATGAGGGTTAAATTTTGAAAAAAAGTAGCCTATTTCCATCCCTGGAGCGTTACTCAAAAGTCTCCAAAAGTTTCATGGCGACCGAATGAATGGTATAGTCAGCTAACGGGAATAAAGTATTTAACGCTTACAAAAAATAAAGATTTTGGGCCCCCGGCCCCGAAGGAACGGACATTAGGAGTTCAATGCCATATGATACTTTAATATAGGCTATCAAGTTGTTATGTACCAAGTTTGGTCAAGATCCATTCATTTTCCAAGCAGCTAAGCCCTAAACTAATTTGTATATAGCTCATATAAAAAAAAATTCTCATTATGGGCCCCCGGCGCCCCATGAGTGTTAAATTTTGAAAAAATAGTAGCCTATTTCCATCCCTGGAGCGTACTCAAAAGTCTCCAAAAGTTTCATGGCGACCGAATGAATGGTATAGTCAGCTAACGGGAATAAAGTATTTAACGCTTACAAAAAATAAAGATTTTGGGCCCCCGGCCCCGAAGGAACGGACATTAGGAGTTCAATGCCATATGATACTTTAATATAGGCTATCAAGTTGTTATGTACCAAGTTTGGTCAAGATCCATTCATTTTCCAAGCAGCTAAGCCCTAAACTAATTTTTATATAGCTCATATAAGAAAAAATTCTCATTATGGGCCCCCGGCGCCCCATGAGTGTTAAATTTTGAAAAAATAGTAGCCTATTTCCATCCCTGGAGCGTACTCAAAAGTCTCCAAAAGTTTCATGGCGACCGAATGAATGGTATAGTCAGCTAACGGGAATAAAGTATTTAACGCTTACAAAAATAAAGATTTTGGGCCCCCGGCCCCGAAGGAACGGACATTAGGAGTTCAATGCCATATGATACTTTAATATAGGCTATCAAGTTGTTATGTACCAAGTTTGGTCAAGATCCATTCATTTTCCAAGCAGCTAAGCCCTAAACTAATTTTTATATAGCTCATATAAGAAAAAATTCTCATTATGGGCCCCCGGCGCCCCATGAGTGTTAAATTTTGAAAAAAAGTAGCCTATTTCCATCCCTGGAGCGTACTCAAAAGTCTCCAAAAGTTTCATGGCGATCGGATGAATGGTTTAGTCAGCTATAACAGACATGCATACATACATACTTTGATTTTTATATATATAGATGAACGGTTAAATGACTTTTTGAAATTTATACGTGCCAAAAAATTATTTATAGGACACTAGTTTTATACACAACAGTTCTATTGACTTATCTGCCAATTTATGAGTGCATTTTACACGTTTATGTATCTGATCGTTTAAATCACTTTGATTAGACGTTATATCAGAAATAACAACTTTACAATTCCAAATAAACAATAAACAAGGGAAAGTCTTATCTTCTGCTGTAAATTAATTGACACATTGGAAACGATGTGACGTCAAACTCAAGTCTATTTCCTACAAGAAAGACTGAAATCATTGGTGATTTAAATATTTTGTCTCCTTTAATATGACGTTGTAAGTTACTTTACTCAAGAGATCTTTCATGCTTAGGTCTTGGTGACAAACTGACGTTATACGATGCAGTGTTGTGCTATCAATTCACCAGTAAACATGTATTACATCCTTCCAACAAGTCTTGTTATACGATGTAGTGTTATGCTATCAATTCACCAGTAAACATGTATTACATACTTCCAACAAGTCTTGTTATACGATGTAGTGTTATGCTATCAATTCACCAGTAAACATTTCTCGCATCCTCCCACCAAGCCTTGTTATTAAACCACACAGCCCATGTGAACAATTAAATTAGTCTTCAGCCAGGTTCATGTTTGTGTTACTGTGTTCTCATTAGGTACACGCTACTTGCTCCTCAAATATTATACTTGTTAATTACGTTGATATCTTTTTATGTATTTAATTCTTTTAAAAATGTATCGGGAAAAGCATTGAAAAAGTGAATTTTAAAATTATTTATTATTATTGATTTTTGGTAGAAATTTATGACAATTTTTTTTAAATAATTTTTTTTCTTTTATTCTTTTTGCTTCGAATCCCTTTCTAAATAGCTGTCCATAAATTTCAATCCATCAGGTATTTTAAAGTTGTTTTTTTTAATTTCATTAATTGTTTTTGTATTTTTTATCAGAAGTGCATTATAATTGTATCTCCCATCAGCGCTGCACCACTAAGAAACACTAATGATTTATTTGATATGAAGTTTTACTCGAGCCAATATAGCTACTCATAAGACTAATGAGAATATATTAAATTATGTTTTTATTTTTATTTTTGTGTAGAAATAAAATGGGTTGGGGGGGGGGTATAATCGTGATAAGAATCGAAATCCATCTATTGATAAATCTCGAAGTTCCACACATTCTTGTGGTGGAATGCCCACACGTGCAGTATGTGTGTGTGTCCGTCTGTGTATATGTTTGTGTGTGTTGGAGCACTAAAGATTGAGCACCCTTTCAGTTAGGTGAACGGAAATTCATAATAAAAGTAATAGATCCTGTGTGTAGGTTTCACACCAGTGCCGCACCACAAAGCACCGACACTGATGTTTTTAATATATGAATTGTTTTGAGAAAAATGATTTAATAAGATCAATGAGAATGTCTTCATTTCTTTTAACCCAATAAAATGTAATTTAAATTCAATGAGATATATTATTAATAACGAACGTTTTCTATTTGTTTCATTGTATGTTACATTAACTTTATTAGTATATGTGTTACATTAACTTTATTAGTATATGTGTGTTACATTAACTTTATTAGTATATGTGTTACATTAACTTTATTAGTATATGTGTTACATTAACTTTATTAGTATATGTGTTACATTAACTTTATTAGTATATGTGTTACATTAACTTTATTAGTATATGTGTTACATTAACTTTATTAGTATATGTGTTACATTAACTTTATTAGTATATGTGTTACATTAACTTTATTAGTATATGTGTTACATTAACTTTATTAGTATATGCATAAACCTCGAAAAAAATAATGACTTTAATGAAATCATATTTATTTAAATACTTGTGACTATAAAAAAATGTATAATAACTGTAATAAATATGTAAGTATAATTGCTATGCTAGTCGTTGAAGCTCTTATGAACTGAAATAAAAATGATATTATATTTTATCCTAGTTGCATGCCATTTGACTTCGATCCCTACAATTAGGGATACACTGTCAATAAAAGGCTATCATTCTCCTAGCCCTTTAACTGGACATTTCAATCCGAAACCGGTGTAACAGGCCAGATTAAACCCCTGGCCAGAATAAACCCCCGGGGTTAAACTGGCCTAGGCCAGAATATACCCCCTCAGGCCAGAATATACCCCTTTGACAACATGGAGACATATAGTAAAAAATGGATGAATGACTTTTTAGACTTTCTCTTCATGTTTTAGCTCTGTCAAAGAAATTAAACTCTTTTCTCAAGTAGCAAAATTGTTGTAATTAAAATAAAATAACAATTATACAATATTTTATGATGAATGAAAGGAGCATTACATTTTATTTTAAAATGATGATGTCGTTGTCTCGTTTTTAAAATATGAAATCTTATATAATTTTGACGATTCAAGTTCTAAAGTTACAGTGTATGCAAATATTTATGAAATCAGCGTTTTATTTATTTAAATTTAACATTAACATAATCCAGCACTACATGATTATTTTAAAACTATAATTTAAGACTGGTTTTATTTGTTGCTTTTCAAACGAGTGTTAACACTTTTGATTCCTTACCATTATCTTATCTTACGCTCCTTCTATACAGAAGATTATTACGTCCTACGCTTATCATTGGTTTATATCTAGTTTTGAATTTGCATTAGAGTTTTTAAAATTTGAAAGTGTTGGTTTTAAATGTTGATAGTGTTGGTTTTAATGTTGATAGTTGGTTTTAAATGTTGATAGTGTTGGTTTTAAATGTTGATAGTGTTGGTTTTAAATGTTGATAGTGTTGGTTTTAATGTTGATAGTTGGTTTTAAATGTTGATAGTTAGTTTTAAATGTTGATAGTGTTGGTTTTAAATGTTGATAGTGTTGGTTTTAATGTTGATAGTTGGTTTTAAATGTTGATAGTGTTGGTTTTAAATGTTGATAGTGTTGGTTTTAAATGTTGATAGTGTTGGTTTTAATGTTGATAGTTGGTTTTAAATGTTGATAGTGTTGGTTTTAAATATTGATAGTGTTGGTTTTAAATGTTGATAGTGTTGGTTTTAAATGTTGATAGTGTTGGTTTTAAATGTTGATAGTGTTGGTTTTAATGTTGATAGTTGGTTTTAAATGTTGATAGTTAGTTTTAAATGTTGATAGTTAGTTTTTTTATGTTGATATTGGTTGTCCTGGTTTCCTCAGCCAACCCATTTCCCATTTTGATTCAAGTTGTTATATGTGGTTGTTATGTGGTTGTCATGTAGTTGTCATGTAGTTGTTATGTGGTTGTTATGTGGTTGTTATGTGGTTGTTATGTAGTTGTTATGTAGTTATGTGGTAGCTATGTAGTTGTTATGTAGTTGTCATGTGGTTGTTATGTGGTTGTTATGTAGTTTTCATGTAGTTGTTATGTGGTTGTTCTGTAGTTGTTATGTAATTGTCATGTAGTTGTTATGTAGTTATGTGGTTGTTATGTACTTGTCATGTAGTTGTTATGTAGTTGTTATGTATAGTCAGTGTTCACGTGTTGAATTATTTTATCTCTAAAGAGTATATGGTTGTCCTCTGTTCCTGTCAGAATGTAACTTATGGCCTTGAAGTAACATTCCCTCCACCTTTTAATATGTACACCTTGGTTGTTCAAGATCTCGATTGCGGCCATAATACACAAACTAGTCAAAAGTAAGGCCAAGAGTTGTGCTTAGACGTTTTCTTCTTGAAATTGTTAGTGGGTTTAAAGACCTAAACTGCATTTTTTAAAGACAGGTTGTATCAAGATGATCTATTTCTTCACCTGTGTTTTCTTGTTCCTTTTATTGTATGCTCCCATTGACATTGCCTTTAACAGAGTCATCAGGGAACTGATTGGGTGAAGAAACCTGTTAATTGCTGTAAACTTTTACGTTACTGACATTGTCGGTGTTTCTTAGTATTTTGTCAGTCGATATATTCTTTAGCTAGACTCTTCCCTTGTTCAATGATTTTACAACGAGGTAGGGACCAAACATCAAGGTTCCATGATTTATATTTACGCCTTTCAAAAGAAATTAGGCTGGTTTATAATAAAATTAAAAGGCGCGACGAGATCAGAGGTTCTTTTGAATACAGATTAAACGGAAAGTAATCCGTGCTTCATAACAATAGATAAATGCATAGACTAGCGGACAATCCAACATTGGCGAAATCCAATAAGGATGACCGTACTGATTTAAGAGTAACACGGGTAAAAAGGAATTGCGCTGATTTAAAAAAATAACAATAATTTGCGCTACTTGAACAAAGGTTTCTTTTGAATGTCTTAAGACGCCACAAAGGCAAAGCGAGCAACAGATAACGGTTCTGAAATACGACAAGCAACATTGGGGAAGTCAAACGATGTTTTCCACACTTTAGTCGGCCTATTCTTTTAACTATTTTGCAGATCCAATTGTTGCAGGAGTGCATTGGTGAAGTAAAGTCTTGGATGACGTTAAGCAAACTCAAGCTGAATGATGATAAGACTGAAGCACTTCTATTTTGCAACAATAAATCACGCAGTACTTTGTCTCTTCCGAAGTCAATTCACGTAGCCAGTTCGGATATTCTGTTCACAACATCGACTAGGAATCTTGGCTACATTATTTCTGACAACATGTCTATTAACAACTTCATCAACCACATCTGTCGCTCTGCCTACACTGCCATTCGTCAGATCAGCTCAATCCGTCATTACTTAACAGTTAGTGCCACAAAAACTCTAGTCTGTGCTCTTGTACTAGCTCGTATGGGTTACTGCAATTCTCTTCTGTCAGGTGCGCCAAAACAATGCATTGAAAGAATACAGAAAGTTCAAAATTCAGCTGCCAGACTGGTGCTCAAGGCAAAAAAACATGACCATGTTACTCCACTTCTTCGCTCACTTCATTGGCTGCCTATACAAGCCCGTATTGATTACAAACTGGCCGTTCTCTGTCACAACTTCTTTTCGGATTCATGCCCATCGTATCTTACTGAACTTTTGTCGGTCTACTCACCCACTCGCCAGCTACGATCTTCTGCAGACACACGCGTTCTCTCTGTTCCAACAACACGCACCAAAACATTTGGTGAAAGGTCGTTCTCTTTTTTGTGCAGCCAAACAATGGAATTCTCTTCCATTACACATACGTAGTATTCAAACAACCAAGTCCTTCAAGACTGCACTTAAGACACATCTTTTCAAAATTTATTTTCAAAATTGATGAAACAACATTTCTTGTAAATGATTAACGTAGCTTATGTATAATGTACTGTAATTTTGTATGTTTGTTGTGATATGAAAGTTAATTTAATACTTATAAGTATGTTATTTCTTTCATGTAAAGCGCTGTGAGCCCAGTTCCTTACTGGGATACAGCGCTATATAAATAATCAATTTATTATTATTATTATTATATTCAGATAGATTTTTTTTAAAAGGGAAACGTGCCATGATATGTTTATTTCAAAAACAAAATGAATATAGCCCTAAACCGTGGTTGCCAGTAACATTTAAAATGTATGCGAGGGAAAAAAAACATTCATGCATAATTTAAGTCAACACTTTTAAAAAATCTTTATTTCCATACTCAAAATAATTAAACATAATGATTTGATTAATACGCGAGGTACACGAAAAAAATGTTCGCAAGTGTTTGAAAAGCTATGACTATAGTCCCTATCGCGCTTAAATTAATTTTTTTTTAAAATCAATATTGTTTGAATTATTCAACTATAACATTTTTAAAAAATAAAACGCTAATTCCATCTAGACTCGTGTAGACTGTAACTTTAGATAAAAGGTTACCGTCCTATCAGACATCGTAATAAAAGAAATTATTTTATTATTGTTATTTTATTGTTATTAAAACATCTTTCCTACCTAAGAAATGAGTTTAACTTCTCTGAAATAGCAAAAACTCTAATAGAATTTCTAAATAGTCATTCAGTCATTTTTTACTATATATCCTCATGTTGTCAAAGGGGTATATTCTGGCCTGGATGGGTATAATCTGGCTTAGGCCAGTTTAACCCCCGGGGTATATTCTGGCCTAGGCCAGTTTATACCCGGGTATATTCTGGTCGGGGGTTTAATGGCAAAATTTCGGTTGTCAATCTGAGACGTTAGAACATACAGGGGAGCAGATATTGGCAGCGATCACAACCTCTGCATTGCCAAATTAAAAATGAGATTAAAACAATTGAAGGTTTCAACAAAAAATAAGAAAAAAGACTCCCAGCGACTGCAGTTAAAAGACATCCAGGCTGCTTACAATAAACAACAGATACACAGCCCGGCCAACCCTAATAGATAATAATAATGTTGAGAAAGACATCGAAACAAAATGGAACTTTCTTAAAAATACGATGAATATTGCAGCAACCAACGCAGCTGGCTTCAAACAGAGTAAGAAGAAAAAATGGATAAGCGAAAACACCTGGATAAAAATCCAAGAAAGAAAACAAATGAAGCTAAACCTTTTGTCAGCAAGAACGTCTTCCTTATACGTAAGCAACAAGCAACGTTACGCACTGCTGGACAAAGAAGTGAAAGCTGATGCACGAAAAGACAAAAACAATTTTATAAACAATCTGTCCGCGGAAGCAGAAATAGCAGCAAAAACAGGTAACAGCAAAACTTAATTTCACATTATGAGACAGCTGTGCAACCATCCACCCACAAAAAGTACGCCTATCAAAGACACCAATGGCAAATTACTAGCATCAGATGAAGAAGAAAAACAAATGTGGGCAGAACATTTCAAAGAAATATTAAACAGACCACAGCCAACAATTACCCCAGTTATTGGTGAAGAAGAGAACATGTCTATTTTAACTGCAGCATGTGAAAACTTCACAATTGAAGAACTAAAACAAGCCATCAGGAAGTTAAAAAACAACAAAGCAACTGGCGAAGATGAAATTTCCGGGGAAATGCTGAAGTCAGCAGATGAAAAAGTTCTACAGCATTTATTGCTGTTATTCAATGATGTCTGGCAAAATGAATCCCCACTACAAGAATGGAAAAACGGTGCCATCTTTAAACTGCCCAAAAAAGGCGATTTATCAGACTGCAACAATTGGCGTGGAATAACGTTACTATCTGTACCAGGAAAACTTTTTTGCAGTATTCTATTAGAGAGAATAAAAAAGTCAATAGATGAAAGGCTCAGAGAAGAGCAAGCAGGCTTCAGACCTCATCGGTCATGTATTGACCATATATTCACACTAAGAACTATCATCGAAGAATCTGTTGAATTTCAATCACAGCTGATCATAAATTTTGTTGATTTCCAAAAAAGCGTTCGACAGTCTCCACAGACCTACGCTCTGGAAACTTCTTAACATCTATGTTTTCCCAACTAAATACGTGAACATTATAAAAGCTTTTTATGCATATTCACTTTGCTATGTGAAAACTGAAGCCGGAAATTCTGACTGGTTCCCAGTCGAAACAGGTATGAAGCAAGGATGTGTTATTTGGAATAGCAATTGATTGGGTCATGCGAAAATGCACGGATGCCAGATTAGGTATCAAATGGACCGAAAACAATACTTTGGAAGACCTTGACTTTGCAGATGACCTGGCTCTTATCAGCTCAACGCATCTGAACACCCAAGAAAAAACGGATCGTCTCCAGCACTTTTCAAATCAAATTGGTCTTCAAATCAACACAACGAAAACAAAAGTCATGGACCTCACCAACCAACCCAATGATATTATACTTAATGACAAAACCATATAGAAGGTAACCAACTTCACTTACTTAGGAAGCAAAATGTCATATGATGGAGATGCAACATCAGAGATAACGACTCGAATTGCGTTGGTGTCAAGTGCTTTTTTAACAAACTTACAAATATTTGGAGATCAAAGGCACTCAGCAAACATATAAAACTTAGGCTATTCAACTCTTGCGTAATCCCTGTACTAACATATGGATGTAAAAGCTGGGAATCCACTCAAGCTATAGAAAAGAAATTAGTTGCCTTGGAGAACAAATGCCTCCGAAAGATTTCATTTATTCTCTTATTGTTTCATTTGTTTTAAAATGGAGTGATTTTAAAACAAATGAAACAATAAGAGAAGAAACCAACCAAGAATATGTGTCAACCTTTACAAGGAGATGACGTTGGAATTATATCGGTCATGTTCTTCGAATGGACGAGAGAAGACTACGACGGCAGGCCTTCATATGGACACCAAAAGGCAAAAGAAAACAAGGAAGACCAAAAGAAACCCTACGTAGAACAATCAATGACTTCTGCCTTCTGTGCCGTATTCGGCCCGAGGGGAACTAACTAACTAACCATATACCATACTGTACAATAAACCATACCGTACCATTGACAATACATATTCCAAAGCATATACCATACTATATACCATACCGTAACATTTACCATACAGTACCATATACCATATTGTATAATATACCACACCGTCCCATTTACAATACAGTAACATATACCAAACCATATACCATACCGTAACATTTATCATACTGTATTATTTACCATACAGTACCATGTACCATACTGCACAATATACCATACCGTAACATTTACAATACAGTAACATATACGAAACCATATATCGTACCATATATCAATCCGTAACATTTACCATACAGTATCATATACCATACTGTACAATATATCATACCGTACCATTTACAATACAGTTAACATATATCAAACCATATACCGTACCATATATCAAACCGTAACATTTACCATACAGTACCATATACCATACTGTACAATATACCATACCGTACCATTTACAATACAGTAACATATATCAAACCATATACCGTACCATATATCAAACCGTTACATTTACCATACAGTACCATATACCATACTGTACAATATACCGTACCGTACCATTTACAATACATTAACATATACCAAACACATATACCGTACCATATATGCCAATCATTTGCAGATGATATTCAACTATATACTCACACTGATCCCTCTAATATGGACTTCGGTGTCCAATTGTTTCAGGAGTGCATTGGTGAAGTGAAGTCTTGGATGACGTTAAGCAAACTCAAGCTGAATGATGACAAGAGTGAAGCACTTCTATTTTGCAACAATAAATCACGCAGTACTTTGTCTCTTCCGAAGTCAATTCACGTAGCCAGTTCGGATATTCTGTTCACAACATCGACTAGGAATCTTGGCTACATTATTTCTGACAACATGTCTATTAACAACTTCATCAATCACATCTGTCGCTCTGCCTACACTGCCATTCGTCAGATCAGCTCAATCCGTCATTACTTAACAGTTAGTGCCACAAAAACAACTGTGCTCTGGTACTGGCTCGTATGGATTACTGCAATTCTCTTCTGTCAGGTGTGCCAAAACAATGCATTGAAAAACTACAGAAAGTTCAAAATTCAGCTGCCAGACTGGTGCTCAAGGCAAAAAAACATGACCATGCTACTCCACTTCTTCGCTCACTTCATTGGCTGCCTATACAAGCCCGTATTGATTACAAACTGGCCGTTCTCTGTCACAATTTCTTTTCGGACTCATGCCCATCGTATCTTACTGAACTTTTGTCGGTCTACTCACCCACTCGCAAGCTAAGATCTTCTGTAGACACACGCGTTCTCTCTGTTCCTACGACACGCACCAAAACGTTTGGTGAAAGGTCGTTCTCTTTTTGTGCAGCCAAACAATGGAATTCTCTACCATTACACATACGTAGTATTCAAACAACCAAGTCCTTCAAGACTGCACTTAAGACACATCTTTTCAAAATTTATTTTTAAAATTGATGAAACAACATTTCTTGTAAATGATTAACGTAGCTTATGTATAATGTATTGTAATTTTGTGTGTTTGTTGTGATATGAAAGTTAATTTAATACTTATAAGTATGTTATTTCTTTCATGTAAAGCGCTGTGAGCCCAGTTCCTTACTGGGATACAGCGCTATATAAATAATCAATTTATTATTATTATTATTATATACCATTCCGTAACATTTACCATACAGTACCATATACCAAATATTTTTCTCCAAAAACCAAATGGATCACTTCTGGATAAGTGCAAAATTTCGGTTCGTCAATCTGAGACGTTAGAACATACAGGGGAGCAGATATTGGCAGCGATCACAACCTCTGCATTGCCAAATTAAAAATGAGATTAAAACAATTGAAGGTTTCAACAAAAAATAAGAAAAAAGACTCCCAGCGACTGCAGTTAAAAGACATCCAGGCTGCTTACAATATCTAAATAAACAACAGATACACAGCCCGGCCAACCCTAATAGATAATAATAATGTTGAGAAAGACATCGAAACAAAATGGAACTTTCTTAAAAATACGATGAATATTGCAGCAACCAACGCAGCTGGCTTCAAACAGAGTAAGAAGAAAAAATGGATAAGCGAAAACACCTGGATAAAAATCCAAGAAAGAAAACAAATGAAGCTAAACCTTTTGTCAGCAAGAACGCCTTCCTTATACGTAAGCAACAAGCAACGTTACGCACTGCTGGACAAAGAAGTGAAAGCTGATGCACGAAAAGACAAAAACAATTTTATAAACAATCTGTCCGCGGAAGCAGAAATAGCAGCAAAAACAGGTAACAGCAAAACTTAATTTCACATTATGAGACAGCTGTGCAACCATCCACCCACAAAAAGTACGCCTATCAAAGACACCAATGGCAAATTACTAGCATCAGATGAAGAAGAAAAACAAATGTGGGCAGAACATTTCAAAGAAATATTAAACAGACCACAGCCAACAATTACCCCAGTTATTGGTGAAGAAGAGAACATGTCTATTTTAACTGCAGCATGTGAAAACTTCACAATTGAAGAACTAAAACAAGCCATCAGGAAGTTAAAAAACAACAAAGCAACTGGCGAAGATGAAATTTCCGGGGAAATGCTGAAGTCAGCAGATGAAAAAGTTCTACAGCATTTATTGCTGTTATTCAATGATGTCTGGCAAAATGAATCCCCACTACAAGAATGGAAAAACGGTGCCATCTTTAAACTGCCCAAAAAAGGCGATTTATCAGACTGCAACAATTGGCGTGGAATAACGTTACTATCTGTACCAGGAAAACTTTTTTGCAGTATTCTATTAGAGAGAATAAAAAAGTCAATAGACGAAAGGCTCAGAGAAGAGCAAGCAGGCTTCAGACCTCATCGGTCATGTATTGACCATATATTCACACTAAGAACTATCATCGAAGAATCTGTTGAATTTCAATCACAGCTGATCATAAATTTTGTTGATTTCCAAAAAAGCGTTCGACAGTCTTCACAGACCTACGCTCTGGAAACTTCTTAAAATCTATGTTTTCCCAACTAAATACGTGAACATTATAAAAGCTTTTTATGCATATTCACTTTGCTATGTGAAAACTGAAGCCGGAAATTCTGACTGGTTCCCAGTCGAAACAGGTGTGAAGCAAGGATGTGTTATTTGGAATAGCAATTGATTGGGTCATGCGAAAATGCACGGATGCCAGATTAGGTATCAAATGGACCGAAAACAATACTTTGGAAGACCTTGACTTTGCAGATGACCTGGCTCTTATCAGCTCAACGCATCTGAACACCCAAGAAAAAACGGATCGTCTCCAGCACTTTTCAAATCAAATTGGTCTTCAAATCAACACAACGAAAACAAAAGTCATGGACCTCACCAACCAACCCAATGATATTATACTTAATGACAAAACCATATAGAAAGTAACCAACTTCACTTACTTAGGAAGCAAAATGTCATATGATGGAGATGCAACATCAGAGATAACGACTCGAATTGCGTTGGTGTCAAGTGCTTTCTTAACAAACTTACAAATATTTGGAGATCAAAGGCACTCAGCAAACATATAAAACTTAGGCTATTCAACTCTTGCGTAATCCCTGTACTAACATATGGATGTAAAAGCTGGGAATCCACTCAAGATATAGAAAAGAAATTAGTTGCCTTGGAGAACAAATGCCTCCGAAAGATTTCATTTATTCTCTTATTGTTTCATTTGTTTTAAAATGGAGTGATTTTAAAACAAATGAAACAATAAGAGAAGAAACCAACCAAGAATATGTGTCAACCTTTACAAGGAGATGACGTTGGAATTATATCGGTCATGTTCTTCGAATGGACGAGAGAAGACTACGACGGCAGGCCTTCATATGGACACCAAGAGGCAAAAGAAAACAAGGAAGACCAAAAGAAACCCTACATAGAACAATCAATGACTTCTGCCTTCTGTGCCGTATTCGGCCCGAGCGGAACTAACTAACTAACCATATACCGTACTGTACAATAAACCATACCGTACCATTGACAATACATATTCCAAAGCATATACCATACTATATACCATACCGTAACATTTACCATACAGTACCATATACCATATTGTATAATATACCACACCGTCCCATTTACAATACAGTAACATATACCAAACCATATACCATACCGTAACATTTATCATACTGTATTATTTACCATACAGTACCATGTACCATACTGCACAATATACCATACCGTAACATTTACAATACAGTAACATATACGAAACCATATATCGTACCATATATCAATCCGTAACATTTACCATACAGTATCATATACCATACTGTACAATATATCATACCGTACCATTTACAATACAGTAACATATATCAAATCATATACCGTACCATATATCAATCCGTTACATTTACCATACAGTACCATATACCATACTGTACAATATACCGTACCGTACCATTTACAATACATTAACATATACCAAACACATATACCGTACCATATACCATTCCGTAACATTTACCATACAGTACCATATACGAAATATTTTTCTCCAAAAACCAAATGGATCACTTCTGGATAAGTGCAAAATTTCGGTTCGTCAATCTGAGACGTTAGAACATACAGGGGAGCAGATATTGGCAGCGATCACAACCTCTGCATTGCCAAATTAAAAATGAGATTAAAACAATTGAAGGTTTCAACAAAAAATAAGAAAAAAGACTCCCAGCGACTGCAGTTAAAAGACATCCAGGCTGCTTACAATATCTAAATAAACAACAGATACACAGCCCGGCCAACCCTAATAGATAATAATAATGTTGAGAAAGACATCGAAACAAAATGGAGCTTTCTTAAAAATACGATGAATATTGCAGCAACCAACGCAGCTGGCTTCAAACAGAGTAAGAAGAAAAAATGGATAAGCGAAAACACCTGGATAAAAATCCAAGAAAGAAAACAAAAGAAAGAAAACCTTTTGTCAGCAAGAACGCCTTCCTTATACGTAAGCAACAAGCAACGTTACGCACTGCTGGACAAAGAAGTGAAAGCTGATGCACGAAAAGACAAAAACAATTTTATAAACAATCTGTCCGCGGAAGCAGAAATAGCAGCAAAAACAGGTAACAGCAAAACTTAATTTCACATTATGAGACAGCTGTGCAACCATCCACCCACAAAAAGTACGCCTATCAAAGACACCAATGGCAAATTACTAGCATCAGATGAAGAAGAAAAACAAATGTGGGCAGAACATTTCAAAGAAATATTAAACAGACCACAGCCAACAATTACCCCAGTTATTGGTGAAGAAGAGAACATGTCTATTTTAACTGCAGCATGTGAAAACTTCACAATTGAAGAACTAAAACAAGCCATCAGGAAGTTAAAAAACAACAAAGCAACTGGCGAAGATGAAATTTCCGGGGAAATGCTGAAGTCAGCAGATGAAAAAGTTCTACAGCATTTATTGCTGTTATTCAATGATGTCTGGCAAAATGAATCCCCACTACAAGAATGGAAAAACGGTGCCATCTTTAAACTGCCCAAAAAAGGCGATTTATCAGACTGCAACAATTGGCGTGGAATAACGTTACTATCTGTACCAGGAAAACTTTTTTGCAGTATTCTATTAGAGAGAATAAAAAAGTCAATAGACGAAAGGCTCAGAGAAGAGCAAGCAGGCTTCAGACCTCATCGGTCATGTATTGACCATATATTCACACTAAGAACTATCATCGAAGAATCTGTTGAATTTCAATCACAGCTGATCATAAATTTTGTTGATTTCCAAAAAAGCGTTCGACAGTCTTCACAGACCTACGCTCTGGAAACCTCTTAAAATCTATGTTTTCCCAACTAAATACGTGAACATTATAAAAGCTTTTTATGCATATTCACTTTGCTATGTGAAAACTGAAGCCGGAAATTCTGACTGGTTCCCAGTCGAAACAGGTGTGAAGCAAGGATGTGTTATTTGGAATAGCAATTGATTGGGTCATGCGAAAATGCACGGATGCCAGATTAGGTATCAAATGGACCGAAAACAATACTTTGGAAGACCTTGACTTTGCAGATGACCTGGCTCTTATCAGCTCAACGCATCTGAACACCCAAGAAAAAACGGATCGTCTCCAGCACTTTTCAAATCAAATTGGTCTTCAAATCAACACAACGAAAACAAAAGTCATGGACCTCACCAACCAACCCAATGATATTATACTTAATGACAAAACCATATAGAAAGTAACCAACTTCACTTACTTAGGAAGCAAAATGTCATATGATGGAGATGCAACATCAGAGATAACGACTCGAATTGCGTTGGTGTCAAGTGCTTTCTTAACAAACTTACAAATATTTGGAGATCAAAGGCACTCAGCAAACATATAAAACTTAGGCTATTCAACTCTTGCGTAATCCCTGTACTAACATATGGATGTAAAAGCTGGGAATCCACTCAAGATATAGAAAAGAAATTAGTTGCCTTGGAGAACAAATGCCTCCGAAAGATTTCATTTATTCTCTTATTGTTTCATTTGTTTTAAAATGGAGTGATTTTAAAACAAATGAAACAATAAGAGAAGAAACCAACCAAGAATATGTGTCAACCTTTACAAGGAGATGACGTTGGAATTATATCGGTCATGTTCTTCGAATGGACGAGAGAAGACTACGACGGCAGGCCTTCATATGGACACCAAGAGGCAAAAGAAAACAAGGAAGACCAAAAGAAACCCTACGTAGAACAATCAATGACTTCTGCCTTCTGTGCCGTATTCGGCCCGAGCGGAACTAACTAACTAACCATATACCGTACTGTACAATAAACCATACCGTACCATTGACAATACATATTCCAAAGCATATACCATACTATATACCATACCGTAACATTTACCATACAGTACCATATACCATATTGTATAATATACCACACCGTCCCATTTACAATACAGTAACATATACCAAACCATATACCATACCGTAACATTTATCATACTGTATTATTTACCATACAGTACCATGTACCATACTGCACAATATACCATACCGTAACATTTACAATACAGTAACATATACGAAACCATATATCGTACCATATATCAATCCGTAACATTTACCATACAGTATCATATACCATTCTGTACAATATATCATACCGTACCATTTACAATACAGTAACATATATCTAACCATATACCGTACCATATATCAAACCGTTACATTTACCATACAGTACCATATACCATACTGTACAATATACCGTACCGTACCATTTACAATACATTAACATATACCAAACACATATACCGTACCATATACCATTCCGTAACATTTACCATACAGTACCATATACGAAATATTTTTCTCCAAAAACCAAATGGATCACTTCTGGATAAGTGCAAAATTTCGTTCGTCAATCTGAGACGTTAGAACATACAGGGGAGCAGATATTGGCAGCGATCACAACCTCTGCATTGCCAAATTAAAAATGAGATTAAAACAATTGAAGGTTTCAACAAAAAATAAGAAAAAAGACTCCCAGCGACTGCAGTTAAAAGACATCCAGGCTGCTTACAATATCTAAATAAACAACAGATACACAGCCCGGCCAACCCTAATAGATAATAATAATGTTGAGAAAGACATCGAAACAAAATGGAGCTTTCTTAAAAATACGATGAATATTGCAGCAACCAACGCAGCTGGCTTCAAACAGAGTAAGAAGAAAAAATGGATAAGCGAAAACACCTGGATAAAAATCCAAGAAAGAAAATCAAAAGAAAGAAAACCTTTTGTCAGCAAGAACGCCTTCCTTATACGTAAGCAACAAGCAACGTTACGCACTGCTGGACAAAGAAGTGAAAGCTGATGCACGAAAAGACAAAAACAATTTTATAAACAATCTGTCCGCGGAAGCAGAAATAGCAGCAAAAACAGGTAACAGCAAAACTTAATTTCACATTATGAGACAGCTGTGCAACCATCCACCCACAAAAAGTACGCCTATCAAAGACACCAATGGCAAATTACTAGCATCAGATGAAGAAGAAAAACAAATGTGGGCAGAACATTTCAAAGAAATATTAAACAGACCACAGCCAACAATTACCCCAGTTATTGGTGAAGAAGAGAACATGTCTATTTTAACTGCAGCATGTGAAAACTTCACAATTGAAGAACTAAAACAAGCCATCAGGAAGTTAAAAAACAACAAAGCAACTGGCGAAGATGAAATTTCCGGGGAAATGCTGAAGTCAGCAGATGAAAAAGTTCTACAGCATTTATTGCTGTTATTCAATGATGTCTGGCAAAATGAATCCCCACTACAAGAATGGAAAAACGGTGCCATCTTTAAACTGCCCAAAAAAGGCGATTTATCAGACTGCAACAATTGGCGTGGAATAACGTTACTATCTGTACCAGGAAAACTTTTTTGCAGTATTCTATTAGAGAGAATAAAAAAGTCAATAGACGAAAGGCTCAGAGAAGAGCAAGCAGGCTTCAGACCTCATCGGTCATGTATTGACCATATATTCACACTAAGAACTATCATCGAAGAATCTGTTGAATTTCAATCACAGCTGATCATAAATTTTGTTGATTTCCAAAAAAGCGTTCGACAGTCTTCACAGACCTACGCTCTGGAAACTTCTTAAAATCTATGTTTTCCCAAATAAATAATAATAATAATAATAATAAATTGATTATTTATATAGCGTTGTATCCCAGTAAGGAACTGGGCTCACAGCGCTTTACATGAAAGAAATAACATACTTATAAGTATTAAATTAACATTCATATCACAACAAACACACACAATTACAATACATTATACATAAGCTACGTTAATCATTTACAAGAAATGTTGTTTCATCAATTTTAAAAATAAATTTTGAAAAGATGTGTCTTAAGTGCAGTCTTGAAGGACTTGGTTGTTTGAATACCACGTATGTGTAATGGTAGAGAATTCCATTGTTTGGCTGCACAAAAAGAGAACGACCTTTCACCAAACGTTTTGGTGCGTGTCGTAGGAACAGAGAGAACGCGTGTGTCTGCAGAAGATCTTAGCTTGCGAGTGGGTAAGTAGACCGACAAAAGTTCAGTAAGATACGATGGGCTTGAGTCCGAAAAGAAATTGTGACAGAGAACGGCCAGTTTGTAATCAATACGGGCTTGTATAGGCAGCCAATGACGTGAACATTATAAAAGCTTTTTATGCATATTCACTTTGCTATGTGAAAACTGAAGCCGGAAATTCTGACTGGTTCCCAGTCGAAACAGGTATGAAGCAAGGATGTGTTATTTGGAATAGCAATTGATTGGGTCATGCGAAAATGCACGGATGCCAGATTAGGTATCAAATGGACCGAAAACAATACTTTGGAAGACCTTGACTTTGCAGATGACCTGGCTCTTATCAGCTCAACGCATCTGAACACCCAAGAAAAAACGGATCGTCTCCAGCACTTTTCAAATCAAATTGGTCTTCAAATCAACACAACGAAAACAAAAGTCATGGACCTCACCAACCAACCCAATGATATTATACTTAATGACAAAACCATATAGAAAGTAACCAACTTCACTTACTTAGGAAGCAAAATGTCATATGATGGAGATGCAACATCAGAGATAACGACTCGAATTGCGTTGGTGTCAAGTGCTTTTTTAACAAACTTACAAATATTTGGAGATCAAAGGCACTCAGCAAACATATAAAACTTAGGCTATTTCAACTCTTGCGTAATCCCTGTACTAACATATGGATGTAAAAGCTGGGAATCCACTCAAGATATAGAAAAGAAATTAGTTGCCTTGGAGAACAAATGCCTCCGAAAGATTTCATTTATTCTCTTATTGTTTCATTTGTTTTAAAATGGAGTGATTTTAAAACAAATGAAACAATAAGAGAAGAAACCAACCAAGAATATGTGTCAACCTTTACAAGGAGATGACGTTGGAATTATATCGGTCATGTTCTTCGAATGGACGAGAGAAGACTACGACGGCAGGCCTTCATATGGACACCAAGAGGCAAAAGAAAACAAGGAAGACCAAAAGAAACCCTACATAGAACAATCAATGACTTCTGCCTTCTGTGCCGTATTCGGCCCGAGCGGAACTAACTAACTAACCATATACCATACTGTACAATAAACCATACCGTACCATTGACAATACATATTCCAAAGCATATACCATACTATATACCATACCGTAACATTTACCATACAGTACCATATACCATATTGTATAATATACCACACCGTCCCATTTACAATACAGTAACATATACCAAACCATATACCATACCGTAACATTTATCATACTGTATTATTTACCATACAGTACCATGTACCATACTGCACAATATACCATACCGTAACATTTACAATACAGTAACATATACGAAACCATATATCGTACCATATATCAATCCGTAACATTTACCATACAGTATCATATACCATACTGTACAATATATCATACCGTACCATTTACAATACAGTAACATATATCAAACCATATACCGTACCATATATCAATCCGTTACATTTACCATACAGTACCATATACCATACTGTACAATATACCGTACCGTACCATTTACAATACATTAACATATACCAAACACATATACCGTACCATATACCATTCCGTAACATTTACCATACAGTACCATATACCAAATATTTTTCTCCAAAAACCAAATGGATCACTTCTGGATAAGTGCAAAATTTCGGTTGTCAATCTGAGACGTTAGAACATACAGGGGAGCAGATATTGGCAGCGATCACAACCTCTGCATTGCCAAATTAAAAATGAGATTAAAACAATTGAAGGTTTCAACAAAAAATAAGAAAAAAGACTCCCAGCGACTGCAGTTAAAAGACATCCAGGCTGCTTACAATATCTAAATAAACAACAGATACACAGCCCGGCCAACCCTAATAGATAATAATAATGTTGAGAAAGACATCGAAACAAAATGGAGCTTTCTTAAAAATACGATGAATATTGCAGCAACCAACGCAGCTGGCTTCAAACAGAGTAAGAAGAAAAAATGGATAAGCGAAAACACCTGGATAAAAATCCAAGAAAGAAAACAAAAGAAAGAAAACCTTTTGTCAGCAAGAACGCCTTCCTTATACGTAAGCAACAAGCAACGTTACGCACTGCTGGACAAAGAAGTGAAAGCTGATGCACGAAAAGACAAAAACAATTTTATAAACAATCTGTCCGCGGAAGCAGAAATAGCAGCAAAAACAGGTAACAGCAAAACTTAATTTCACATTATGAGACAGCTGTGCAACCATCCACCCACAAAAAGTACGCCTATCAAAGACACCAATGGCAAATTACTAGCATCAGATGAAGAAGAAAAACAAATGTGGGCAGAACATTTCAAAGAAATATTAAACAGACCACAGCCAACAATTACCCCAGTTATTGGTGAAGAAGAGAACATGTCTATTTTAACTGCAGCATGTGAAAACTTCACAATTGAAGAACTAAAACAAGCCATCAGGAAGTTAAAAAACAACAAAGCAACTGGCGAAGATGAAATTTCCGGGGAAATGCTGAAGTCAGCAGATGAAAAAGTTCTACAGCATTTATTGCTGTTATTCAATGATGTCTGGCAAAATGAATCCCCACTACAAGAATGGAAAAACGGTGCCATCTTTAAACTGCCCAAAAAAGGCGATTTATCAGACTGCAACAATTGGCGTGGAATAACGTTACTATCTGTACCAGGAAAACTTTTTTGCAGTATTCTATTAGAGAGAATAAAAAAGTCAATAGACGAAAGGCTCAGAGAAGAGCAAGCAGGCTTCAGACCTCATCGGTCATGTATTGACCATATATTCACACTAAGAACTATCATCGAAGAATCTGTTGAATTTCAATCACAGCTGATCATAAATTTTGTTGATTTCCAAAAAAGCGTTCGACAGTCTTCACAGACCTACGCTCTGGAAACCTCTTAAAATCTATGTTTTCCCAACTAAATACGTGAACATTATAAAAGCTTTTTATGCATATTCACTTTGCTATGTGAAAACTGAAGCCGGAAATTCTGACTGGTTCCCAGTCGAAACAGGTGTGAAGCAAGGATGTGTTATTTGGAATAGCAATTGATTGGGTCATGCGAAAATGCACGGATGCCAGATTAGGTATCAAATGGACCGAAAACAATACTTTGGAAGACCTTGACTTTGCAGATGACCTGGCTCTTATCAGCTCAACGCATCTGAACACCCAAGAAAAAACGGATCGTCTCCAGCACTTTTCAAATCAAATTGGTCTTCAAATCAACACAACGAAAACAAAAGTCATGGACCTCACCAACCAACCCAATGATATTATACTTAATGACAAAACCATATAGAAAGTAACCAACTTCACTTACTTAGGAAGCAAAATGTCATATGATGGAGATGCAACATCAGAGATAACGACTCGAATTGCGTTGGTGTCAAGTGCTTTCTTAACAAACTTACAAATATTTGGAGATCAAAGGCACTCAGCAAACATATAAAACTTAGGCTATTCAACTCTTGCGTAATCCCTGTACTAACATATGGATGTAAAAGCTGGGAATCCACTCAAGATATAGAAAAGAAATTAGTTGCCTTGGAGAACAAATGCCTCCGAAAGATTTCATTTATTCTCTTATTGTTTCATTTGTTTTAAAATGGAGTGATTTTAAAACAAATGAAACAATAAGAGAAGAAACCAACCAAGAATATGTGTCAACCTTTACAAGGAGATGACGTTGGAATTATATCGGTCATGTTCTTCGAATGGACGAGAGAAGACTACGACGGCAGGCCTTCATATGGACACCAAGAGGCAAAAGAAAACAAGGAAGACCAAAAGAAACCCTACATAGAACAATCAATGACTTCTGCCTTCTGTGCCGTATTCGGCCCGAGCGGAACTAACTAACTAACCATATACCATACTGTACAATAAACCATACCGTACCATTGACAATACATATTCCAAAGCATATACCATACTATATACCATACCGTAACATTTACCATACAGTACCATATACCATATTGTATAATATACCACACCGTCCCATTTACAATACAGTAACATATACCAAACCATATACCATACCGTAACATTTATCATACTGTATTATTTACCATACAGTACCATGTACCATACTGCACAATATACCATACCGTAACATTTACAATACAGTAACATATACGAAACCATATATCGTACCATATATCAATCCGTAACATTTACCATACAGTATCATATACCATACTGTACAATATATCATACCGTACCATTTACAATACAGTAACATATATCAAACCATATACCGTACCATATATCAATCCGTTACATTTACCATACAGTACCATATACCATACTGTACAATATACCGTACCGTACCATTTACAATACATTAACATATACCAAACACATATACCGTACCATATACCATTCCGTAACATTTACCATACAGTACCATATACCAAATATTTTTCTCCAAAAACCAAATGGATCACTTCTGGATAAGTGCAAAATTTCGGTTCGTCAATCTGAGACGTTAGAACATACAGGGGAGCAGATATTGGCAGCGATCACAACCTCTGCATTGCCAAATTAAAAATGAGATTAAAACAATTGAAGGTTTCAACAAAAAATAAGAAAAAAGACTCCCAGCGACTGCAGTTAAAAGACATCCAGGCTGCTTACAATATCTAAATAAACAACAGATACACAGCCCGGCCAACCCTAATAGATAATAATAATGTTGAGAAAGACATCGAAACAAAATGGAGCTTTCTTAAAAATACGATGAATATTGCAGCAACCAACGCAGCTGGCTTCAAACAGAGTAAGAAGAAAAAATGGATAAGCGAAAACACCTGGATAAAAATCCAAGAAAGAAAACAAAAGAAAGAAAACCTTTTGTCAGCAAGAACGCCTTCCTTATACGTAAGCAACAAGCAACGTTACGCACTGCTGGACAAAGAAGTGAAAGCTGATGCACGAAAAGACAAAAACAATTTTATAAACAATCTGTCCGCGGAAGCAGAAATAGCAGCAAAAACAGGTAACAGCAAAACTTAATTTCACATTATGAGACAGCTGTGCAACCATCCACCCACAAAAAGTACGCCTATCAAAGACACCAATGGCAAATTACTAGCATCAGATGAAGAAGAAAAACAAATGTGGGCAGAACATTTCAAAGAAATATTAAACAGACCACAGCCAACAATTACCCCAGTTATTGGTGAAGAAGAGAACATGTCTATTTTAACTGCAGCATGTGAAAACTTCACAATTGAAGAACTAAAACAAGCCATCAGGAAGTTAAAAAACAACAAAGCAACTGGCGAAGATGAAATTTCCGGGGAAATGCTGAAGTCAGCAGATGAAAAAGTTCTACAGCATTTATTGCTGTTATTCAATGATGTCTGGCAAAATGAATCCCCACTACAAGAATGGAAAAACGGTGCCATCTTTAAACTGCCCAAAAAAGGCGATTTATCAGACTGCAACAATTGGCGTGGAATAACGTTACTATCTGTACCAGGAAAACTTTTTTGCAGTATTCTATTAGAGAGAATAAAAAAGTCAATAGACGAAAGGCTCAGAGAAGAGCAAGCAGGCTTCAGACCTCATCGGTCATGTATTGACCATATATTCACACTAAGAACTATCATCGAAGAATCTGTTGAATTTCAATCACAGCTGATCATAAATTTTGTTGATTTCCAAAAAAGCGTTCGACAGTCTTCACAGACCTACGCTCTGGAAACCTCTTAAAATCTATGTTTTCCCAACTAAATACGTGAACATTATAAAAGCTTTTTATGCATATTCACTTTGCTATGTGAAAACTGAAGCCGGAAATTCTGACTGGTTCCCAGTCGAAACAGGTGTGAAGCAAGGATGTGTTATTTGGAATAGCAATTGATTGGGTCATGCGAAAATGCACGGATGCCAGATTAGGTATCAAATGGACCCGAAAACAATACTTTGGAAGACCTTGACTTTGCAGATGACCTGGCTCTTATCAGCTCAACGCATCTGAACACCCAAGAAAAAACGGATCGTCTCCAGCACTTTTCAAATCAAATTGGTCTTCAAATCAACACAACGAAAACAAAAGTCATGGACCTCACCAACCAACCCAATGATATTATACTTAATGACAAAACCATATAGAAAGTAACCAACTTCACTTACTTAGGAAGCAAAATGTCATATGATGGAGATGCAACATCAGAGATAACGACTCGAATTGCGTTGGTGTCAAGTGCTTTCTTAACAAACTTACAAATATTTGGAGATCAAAGGCACTCAGCAAACATATAAAACTTAGGCTATTCAACTCTTGCGTAATCCCTGTACTAACATATGGATGTAAAAGCTGGGAATCCACTCAAGATATAGAAAAGAAATTAGTTGCCTTGGAGAACAAATGCCTCCGAAAGATTTCATTTATTCTCTTATTGTTTCATTTGTTTTAAAATGGAGTGATTTTAAAACAAATGAAACAATAAGAGAAGAAACCAACCAAGAATATGTGTCAACCTTTACAAGGAGATGACGTTGGAATTATATCGGTCATGTTCTTCGAATGGACGAGAGAAGACTACGACGGCAGGCCTTCATATGGACACCAAAAGGCAAAAGAAAACAAGGAAGACCAAAAGAAACCCTACGTAGAACAATCAATGACTTCTGCCTTCTGTGCCGTATTCGGCCCGAGCGGAACTAACTAACTAACCATATACCATACTGTACAATAAACCATACCGTACCATTGACAATACATATTCCAAAGCATATACCATACTATATACCATACCGTAACATTTACCATACAGTACCATATACCATATTGTATAATATACCACACCGTCCCATTTACAATACAGTAACATATACCAAACCATATACCATACCGTAACATTTATCATACTGTATTATTTACCATACAGTACCATGTACCATACTGCACAATATACCATACCGTAACATTTACAATACAGTAACATATACGAAACCATATATCGTACCATATATCAATCCGTAACATTTACCATACAGTATCATATACCATTCTGTACAATATATCATACCGTACCATTTACAATACAGTAACATATATCTAACCATATACCGTACCATATATCAAACCGTTACATTTACCATACAGTACCATATACCATACTGTACAATATACCGTACCGTACCATTTACAATACATTAACATATACCAAACACATATACCGTACCCTATATGCCAATCATTTGCAGATGATATTCAACTATATACTCACACTGATCCCTCTAATATGGACTCCGGTGTCCAATTGTTGCAGGAGTGCATTGGTGAAGTGAAGTCTTGGATGACGTTAAGCAAACTCAAGCTGAATGATGACAAGAGTGAAGCACTTCTATTTTGCAACAATAAATCACGCAGTACTTTGTCTCTTCCGAAGTCAATTCACGTAGCCAGTTCGGATATTCTGTTCACAACATCGACTAGGAATCTTGGCTACATTATTTCTGACAACATGTCTATTAACAACTTCATCAATCACATCTGTCGCTCTGCCTACACTGCCATTCGTCAGATCAGCTCAATCCGTCATTACTTAACAGTTAGTGCCACAAAAACACTAGTCTGTGCTCTTGTACTGGCTCGTATGGATTACTGCAATTCTCTTCTGTCAGGTGTGCCAAAACAATGCATTGAAAAACTACAGAAAGTTCAAAATTCAGCTGCCAGACTGGTGCTCAAGGCAAAAAACATGACCATGCTACTCCACTTCTTCGCTCACTTCATTGGCTGCCTATACAAGCCCGTATTGATTACAAACTGGCCGTTCTCTGTCACAATTTCTTTTCGGACTCATGCCCATCGTATCTTACTGAACTTTTGTCGGTCTACTCACCCACTCGCAAGCTAAGATCTTCTGTAGACACACGCGTTCTCTCTGTTCCTACGACACGCACCAAAACGTTTGGTGAAAGGTCGTTCTCTTTTTGTGCAGCCAAACAATGGAATTCTCTACCATTACACATACGTAGTATTCAAACAACCAAGTCCTTCAAGACTGCACTTAAGACACATCTTTTCAAAATTTATTTTTAAAATTGATGAAACAACATTTCTTGTAAATGATTAACGTAGCTTATGTATAATGTATTGTAATTTTGTGTGTTTGTTGTGATATGAAAGTTAATTACTTATAAGTATGTTATTTCTTTCATGTAAAGCGCTGTGAGCCCAGTTCCTTACTGGGATACAGCGCTATATAAATAATCAATTTATTATTATTATTATTATATACCATTCCGTAACATTTACCATACAGTACCATATACCAAATATTTTTCTCCAAAAACCAAATGGATCACTTCTGGATAAGTGCAAAATTTCGGTTGTCAATCTGAGACGTTAGAACATACAGGGGAGCAGATATTGGCAGCGATCACAACCTCTGCATTGCCAAATTAAAAATGAGATTAAAACAATTGAAGGTTTCAACAAAAAATAAGAAAAAAGACTCCCAGCGACTGCAGTTAAAAGACATCCAGGCTGCTTACAATAAACAACAGATACACAGCCCGGCCAACCCTAATAGATAATAATAATGTTGAGAAAGACATCGAAACAAAATGGAACTTTCTTAAAAATACGATGAATATTGCAGCAACCAACGCAGCTGGCTTCAAACAGAGTAAGAAGAAAAAATGGATAAGCGAAAACACCTGGATAAAAATCCAAGAAAGAAAACAAATGAAGCTAAACCTTTTGTCAGCAAGAACGTCTTCCTTATACGTAAGCAACAAGCAACGTTACGCACTGCTGGACAAAGAAGTGAAAGCTGATGCACGAAAAGACAAAAACAATTTTATAAACAATCTGTCCGCGGAAGCAGAAATAGCAGCAAAAACAGGTAACAGCAAAACTTAATTTCACATTATGAGACAGCTGTGCAACCATCCACCCACAAAAAGTACGCCTATCAAAGACACCAATGGCAAATTACTAGCATCAGATGAAGAAGAAAAACAAATGTGGGCAGAACATTTCAAAGAAATATTAAACAGACCACAGCCAACAATTACCCCAGTTATTGGTGAAGAAGAGAACATGTCTATTTTAACTGCAGCATGTGAAAACTTCACAATTGAAGAACTAAAACAAGCCATCAGGAAGTTAAAAAACAACAAAGCAACTGGCGAAGATGAAATTTCCGGGGAAATGCTGAAGTCAGCAGATGAAAAAGTTCTACAGCATTTATTGCTGTTATTCAATGATGTCTGGCAAAATGAATCCCCACTACAAGAATGGAAAAACGGTGCCATCTTTAAACTGCCCAAAAAAGGCGATTTATCATACTGCAACAATTGGCGTGGAATAACGTTACTATCTGTACCAGGAAAACTTTTTTGCAGTATTCTATTAGAGAGAATAAAAAAGTCAATAGACGAAAGGCTCAGAGAAGAGCAAGCAGGCTTCAGACCTCATCGGTCATGTATTGACCATATATTCACACTAAGAACTATCATCGAAGAATCTGTTGAATTTCAATCACAGCTGATCATAAATTTTGTTGATTTCCAAAAAAGCGTTCGACAGTCTCCACAGACCTACGCTCTGGAAACTTCTTAACATCTATGTTTTCCCAACTAAATACGTGAACATTATAAAAGCTTTTTATGCATATTCACTTTGCTATGTGAAAACTGAAGCCGGAAATTCTGACTGGTTCCCAGTCGAAACAGGTGTGAAGCAAGGATGTGTTATTTGGAATAGCAATTGATTGGGTCATGCGAAAATGCACGGATGCCAGATTAGGTATCAAATGGACCGAAAACAATACTTTGGAAGACCTTGACTTTGCAGATGACCTGGCTCTTATCAGCTCAACGCATCTGAACACCCAAGAAAAAACGGATCGTCTCCAGCACTTTTCAAATCAAATTGGTCTTCAAATCAACACAACGAAAACAAAAGTCATGGACCTCACCAACCAACCCAATGATATTATACTTAATGACAAAACCATATAGAAAGTAACCAACTTCACTTACTTAGGAAGCAAAATGTCATATGATGGAGATGCAACATCAGAGATAACGACTCGAATTGCGTTGGTGTCAAGTGCTTTTTTAACAAACTTACAAATATTTGGAGATCAAAGGCACTCAGCAAACATATAAAACTTAGGCTATTCAACTCTTGCGTAATCCCTGTACTAACATATGGATGTAAAAGCTGGGAATCCACTCAAGCTATAGAAAAGAA
>CALYLW010002494.1:0-45433 GCA_944989445.1 Ampullaceana balthica
GGACCACGGCGAGACCAGCTTTCTCAAGACGCGATCTTTCACACGGAGTCCCTGGAGCATTAGAAATAAAGGATGGACTGTGGACGGCGTGTCAGCATGGGGAGTGTATGTGGTTGGCAAGAAAAAATGGCCTGGAAGAAATCGACACGGAGTCAGGAAGTTAGGAATACATGTAGAACTTTGAACATTTTAGGAAAATAGGAACATAAATTAAATTTGTAGCAAATTTTTTAAATTAAATTTTAGCTGTTAAAGATGTAAGGTGGAAAACATTCTTATGACGTATGATATGTGCTGTATAATATGGATTATTCCATGTTTAAAATGCAAAGGTTTTCAAAATTATGAAATGGTTTTTACTTCAAATATTATTCACTGACGCGTTAGTGAAAGAAAATTCCTGATATTTTCTTTATTTTTATGACTGAAAATAATTTCAACTGCGTCAGCAATCTTGATTTCTCAAGATGCATGCAGGGGAAAATGTTTATTCGCGCACGCGACATGACATTGCTGTGTCTGTTGATTTGTCTGCTTGTGTGTGAGTGTGTGTTTGTGTGTGTGAGTGTGTGTGTGTGCATGCACGTGTTTGTCTAAAGCAGCGGCACTCCGGTGTCACACGAGGTGAAATCAAACCAGCGCTCTTGTGGCCACAGCTCCTTGTTTGAGAATTTCATTTTATCGGATTAAACAACGACATGGAATGATGTGAACTTGACACTTGCCTGCACTATCAGTGGTCTAGACCAGTGCTTCTCAAAGTAGTGGTCCGCGGACCGACTCAAGTACACCAGACGTTGATAAATGATCCATATATTGACATAAATTACGGTCCTTATTTACGTAGATTTTAATTTAAAAAATTTAAAAACCACTGGGCACACTGGTTGATTTTAGATGTGGATAAAATTCTTCCGGGGCGTGATCTCTTAAAAAATTATAGAACCCCTGGTCTATACAGCTGGGCACTAGCAGGTCCAGGCTGGCACCTGAGCATTTTTCATTTTGTTATTCTGAGAAAAATTGTTTGTGATGAAGTTTTCTTCATTTTAATAATTTCCCAAGCTCTGGACACCACCCCGCCACCACCACAACACCATGTTAAAATCATGTCCTATGAACAAGTTGGGATTTGATTTGTTTAAAAGGAAGAAAACAAATGTTCATTTTGATAACATCAGAATTCAAATAGATTTATTTGTCAAAAAACACGAAATCAATGGCGTAGGAAGGGTGTGCAAAGAAGGCGGTAATAAATGAAAGGGGGCATGTCGTTAAACTTCCACTGCTATTTATATCACCGTGGTCAAGTGTGCGATTGTGTGTGTGTGTGTGGGGGGGGGATGAGATATATCTTGACTTGCCACGGGGTGGTGGCAGTGGCGGATTTAGCTATAGGGCAGGGGGGGCGGCTTGCCCCCCCGCGCCCCTGTTGGGTCTGAAATGGCGCCCCCTAAAGACGCCCTCGATTAACACTAAACATGTGCCACAAGAGCATAAAAAAAGATTGCTATAGACGAAACTTCTAATCAACACCAAACTGCTTGCTAAATATCGTATTTAAAATGACGAAACTGTAATATCTGGTTTAAATCAATCACTCGCATCTGAATTATCGGCGACAATTGATAATTAAGTAAAGTCTGCACAATTCTTTTCTTTAATTATTGATTCAACCATTGATATATCTAGAATTGATAAGATGTCAGTTTCTTTACGTTAACTTTTTTAAAATCAGGACATGTTGTGGAAAGATTTATAGGCTTTTATACTTTGGTAAACAGCGGCTGGATAGTGGATAGCTCGCCTCACAAGCTGAGGGGCGTGGGATCTATCCCCCGTTAAAGCCACAATAAAAATGAAATGACTAACGCTAAGAAAGTCCTCCACTGAAGGGAGATGGGGCGCCCACCAAGGTCTACCAAGCACCGCCCCTAGTAGGTTCTAATGGAAACATTAGGAGCCCTACGACCACCGTTTATGGGACTTTAAAAAAAATATTTTAAAAAAATGCTGCCGCATTTGCTGAGAAGATTTTAACGAAACTACAAAAGCGAAAAATTGATTTCACACTCTGTCGAGGACAGGCATACTCTGGAATTAAGAGTGGCCTTCAAACTCAGATAAAGAAACTTTCACCCCGATTGTTGTGCCCATGTTTTGAATTTGGCTACTATGGAAGCAAAGTCTGTAAACAGTGATGTGCAGTTGTTTTTTGGGACAGATTTAAAGTTGTATGCATTCCTTACGTCTAGTTTACCACGTCTACATACTCTTAAAGAACACCAGAAATCTCAATATGAATCAACAGCAGATACTCTAAAACGACTTTCTGATACAAGATGTGCAAGCCGTAAACATGCAGTTCATGCAGTTGCTGGATCATTCTCTGCTATTCTAGCTACACTTGATTCAGGGAAATCAACAGAATATAAAGGAAGTGTCAGAGCAGAAGCTATGGGACTATTTGTTTTAATAATACAATATTCTTTTGTTTTTCTGATTCTATTTGTACAAAAATTATCTTCGTGCTATCAAGCTACTTGCAACGCCTTTGCAAAACAATTGATCGATGTTTGAAGAAATAAGTTTGTTGAAATGAGAAGCGATGAAGCTTTTGAAATTCCGAATGTAGATGTCAAATCATTTATTAACGAAAATGGCTCAAAACTAGATGTTAAATCAGAATCTAAAGAAAAGTGAATTGCAATAAAATAATCTAAAAGTTCAATAATTTAATTACAGTAATGCGATCGATCTGAAATTTTTATACATCGTTTTTATCATCGGCACGAGTCTGCCTGCAAAATTTCAGCAAGCTAGCTTACAAGGCAGTGGGTTAAAAATCGATCCAAAGTTTTTCTCGACAAGTAAGCAATCAACCAGACACCACGAGTTAAAAAGAGTTGTCAATAAAATACGCACCTTATTGCGCGACAGAAAGGTTGTTCAATATAATACGCACCGCGAAACTCTATCTCAAAAAATAACATGATACATAGGAATAAATAAAATAATCTAAAAAATCAATAATTTAATTACGGTGCATGCGATTGATCTGAAATTTTGAAACATTGTTTTTATCATCGGTACGAAACTGCCTGCAAAATTTCAGCTCGCTAGCTTACGAGGAAGTGGGTTAAAATTGATCTAAAGTTTTGGCGACAAACAAGCAATCAAGGGTTGAAACAAACAACCAGACAAAACGAGTTAATATAAAGGATTTAAAAAAGAAAAGCATGGCAGGTGAACTTAGCAGAGATAAAATGGCTGATGATCCAACCACACGCTTTACATCTGAAACGTACTTCACTATCATGGATACACTTTAAATACAAATAGATAGTCGACTTAATGACTTTTGGGGCACAATTACTTAATTCTATTGTATTGATCCATCACAAATGTCGGAAGAATATTAAATAAAGATTCTTTTCGAAGTTTATGCAAAATTTACAAACACGACATTAACCTTGAAGAAGGAATCAGGAAATATGATACCTTCAAAGATCTGTATGCAACAATACATTTATCATTATTTAGTGAACTACAACTTAAAAAGTTTCAGCCATTCTCGACTGAAAAACACATGGCATCAGGTCTCCCGAAATTGTCAATACTCTATAAAATTTATTTGACTCTTCCTGTTAGCAGTGCTATTGCTGAAAGAAGTTTCAGTAGATTGAAACTCATCAAAAATTATTTGCGCTCAACAATGACAAACGAACGTCAGTCTGGATTGGCATTAATTTCAATCGAACGTTATCTAGCTGAGAACGTTGACTTTGAATCAACGATAAATCTTTTTGCTTCAATGAAATCACGTAGAAAGCAATTTATATAGGGCTCAGGGCTCTATCTTATCGTATCGTATCTTATCTGTTACAGATGCTCCTTCTATACAGAAGAATATTGCGTCCTATGCTTATCCATTGCTTGTGTTTAGTCCTGCATTCTTATTAGATGTTAAACATTATTAAATGTTTATTTAAGGAAATTACAATCATTGTTTGTGTAAAGTTCATTGATTTTCCCAAAGTTTGATGCTGAAACTTGCAATGATGAATTATTTTTTTAAAATCTGAAGTAAATTGTTTAGTTTATTTATTAGTATGATATTATTGGCACTCTTTGTGTGTGTGTTACTAATCTTGACCAATCCGCTCCACCAATGTCTCTGTGTTTTTCATTATTTGTAGCATCAGATTTACTATAAATCCCAACGCGCATAACACAAAATAAAGTCTTGGAAGAGATACTGCACCAAAAATAACTAGTTTTGAACGTCCGCGTAAACGTGTTCAATATGATTGGCTGTAGGAGTCATATGTGTTTGAGGGAACAATCGCTATCGATGACCGGACAGAACATTGCCTTTTCTTATATAAGGATTAGCATTTTTTAAAACACATTATATTTTGTTTGCATTTGTGACCTATTACTCTCCTGAATATAGAGCAATTGTTTGTATATTGAAGAGATTCATTGCAATGGTTTGATGTAAACAAAAAGAATATTAAATAATTTAATTTGAATGATCAACGCAGCATTTATTATTTAACACTTAGTTATTTGTTTGAGTTACTTTCACACTGCTATTTATGGCAAGCTGAACAAACTGATGAATCTTGCAGATAGTACAACAAACTATTGGAGGCCTATAAAAATGTAATCAAATTCTACCTCATTATCAAAACATTTTAGATGTTTTATTTAGCCCAAAGACTAGAAACTTATTATGCTGAGTTTTCTATGTTAAAGTCTGCTAGGATATTCAGCAATTGAAAGTGAACACAAAGGATTATGAGATATTTAGATTTTGTCACATATAACAGCTCCCAAATTAACTACCATTTTCATAAATTCAATTGATTAACCATGTCTACTTAAGACTAGATGTTTCTTTTTGTCTAGCAAGTGGCAGTCTTTTAAGATGAAAACTTATTAAAGTAAATCTCACATTTAAAGTGAGCAGAAATGTTTTTTTTCAAAATAAAATATAGCAATAAGAGTGAATCTCATATCAAATTTCTAATCTTCATTGCAGAACCAGACATTTAGACAAATTAATTTTATTTCAGCACCTAGAACAATTTATACTAAGTGAATGAATAAAAATAAATTTTTGCGGCGCCCCCTGAAATTCTGCTGGCCCCCCCCACGCAGACAAACCTAAATCCGCCACTGGGTGGTGGGGTACTAACATTTATTTAAGTGTGTGTAGAAAATATAAGAAATTTCAAGATTTTTTACAAGGTTAACTTATCTGGAGACTCAGAATAGACATCTGCATTGCAGCAAAGTTTTTAACTGAACTCTTTAATTAAATTGTTGTTTTGTTTCTTTGATGTGTTCTTTCTTTCAGTCTTCTTGTGCTATGTTTAAATGATTCAGCTTTTGTGTTTTTGTTTGTAGCTAACTGATCCAAATTTCAAAAAATCGCCAACTTAAGTCAACATTCTCCCAGTTTGAGTTGATAAGTCAACTATTCTCCCAGTTTGAGTTGATAAGTCAACATTCTCCCAGTTTGAGTTGATAAGTCAACATTCTCCCAGTTCGAGTTGATAAGTCAATATTCTCCCAGTTTGAGTTGATAAGTCAACATTCTCCCAGTTTGAGTTGATAAGTCAACATTCTCCCAGTTTGAGTTGATAAGTCAACATTCTCCCAGTTTGAGTTGATAAGTCAACATTCTCCCAGTTTGAGTTGATAAGTCAACATTCTCCCAGTTTGAGTTGATAAGTCAACATTCTCCCAGTTTGAGTTGATAAGTCCACATTCTCCAGTTTGAGTTGATAAGTCAACATTCTCCCAGTTCGAGTTGATAAGTAACATTCTCCCAGTTTGAGTTGATAAGTCAACTTTCTCCCAGTTTGAGTGATAAGTCACTTTCTCCCAGTTTGAGTTGATAAGTCAACATTCTCCCAGTTTGAGTTGATAAGTCAACATTCTCCCAGTTTCGAGTTGATAAGTCAACATTCTCCCAGTTTGAGTTGATAAGTCAACATTCTCCCAGTTTGAGTTGATAAGTCAACATTCTCCCAGTTTGAGTTGATAAGTCAACATTCTCCCCAGTTTGAGTTGATAAGTCAACATTCTCCCAGTTTGAGTTGATAAGTCAACATTCTCCCAGTTTGAGTTGATAAGTCAACATTCTCCCAGTTGAGTTGATAAGTCAACATTCTCCCAGTTTGAGTTGATAAGTCAACATTCTCCCAGTTTGAGTTGATAAGTCAACATTCTCCCAGTTTGAGTTGATAAGTCAACATTCTCCCAGTTTGAGTTGATAAGTCAACATTCTCCCAGTTTGAGTTGATAAGTCAACATTCTCCCAGTTTGAGTTGATAAGTCAACATTCTCCCAGTTTGAGTTGATAAGTCAACATTCTCCCAGTTTGAGTTGATAAGTCAACATTCTCCCAGTTTGAGTTGATAAGTCAACATTCTCCCAGTTTGAGTTGATAAGTCAACATTCTCCCAGTTTGAGTTGATAAGTCAACATTCTCCCAGTTTGAGTTGATAAGTCAACATTCTCCCAGTTTGAGTTGATAAGTCAACATTCTCCCAGTTTGAGTTGATAAGTCACATTCTCCCAGTTTGAGTTGATAAGTCAACATTCTCCCAGTTTGAGTTGATAAGTCAACATTCTCCCAGTTTGAGTTGATAAGTCAACATTCTCCCAGTTTGAGTTGATAAGTCAACATTCTCCCAGTTTGAGTTGATAAGTCAACATTCTCCCAGTTTGAGTTGATAAGTCAACATTCTCCCAGTTTGAGTTGATAAGTCAACATTCTCCCAGTTTGAGTTGATAAGTCAACATTCTCCCAGTTTGAGTTGATAAGTCAACATTCTCCCAGTTTGAGTTGATAAGTCAACATTCTCCCAGTTTGAGTTGATAAGTCAACATTCTCCCAGTTTGAGTTGATAAGTCAACATTCTCCCAGTTTGAGTTGATAAGTCAACATTCTCCCAGTTTGAGTTGATAAGTCAACATTCTCCCAGTTTGAGTTGATAAGTCAACATTCTCCCAGTTTGAGTTGATAAGTCAACATTCTCCCAGTTTGAGTTGATAAGTCAACATTCTCCCAGTTTGAGTTGATAAGTCAACATTCTCCCAGTTTGAGTTGATAAGTCAACATTCTCCCAGTTTGAGTTGATAAGTCAACATTCTCCCAGTTTGAGTTGATAAGTCAACATTCTCCCAGTTTGAGTTGATAAGTCAACATTCTCCCAGTTTGAGTTGATAAGTCAACATTCTCCCAGTTTGAGTTGATAAGTCAACATTCTCCCAGTTTGAGTTGATAAGTCAACATTCTCCCAGTTTGAGTTGATAAGTCAACATTCTCCCAGTTTGAGTTGATAAGTCAACATTCTCCCAGTTTGAGTTGATAAGTCAACATTCTCCCAGTTTGAGTTGATAAGTCAACATTCTCCCAGTTTGAGTTGATAAGTCAACATTCTCCCAGTTTGAGTTGATAAGTCAACATTCTCCCAGTTTGAGTTGATAAGTCAACATTCTCCCAGTTTGAGTTGATAAGTCAACATTCTCCCAGTTTGAGTTGATAAGTCAACATTCTCCCAGTTTGAGTTGATAAGTCAACATTCTCCCAGTTTGAGTTGATAAGTCAACATTCTCCCAGTTTGAGTTGATAAGTCAACATTCTCCCAGTTTGAGTTGATAAGTCAACATTCTCCCAGTTTGAGTTGATAAGTCAACATTCTCCCAGTTTGAGTTGATAAGTCAACATTCTCCCAGTTTGAGTTGATAAGTCAACATTCTCCCAGTTTGAGTTGATAAGTCAACTTTCTCCCAGTTTGAGTTGATAAGTCAACATTCTCCCAGTTTGAGTTGATAAGTCAACATTCTCCCAGTTTGAGTTGATAAGTCAACATTCTCCCAGTTTGAGTTGATAAGTCAACATTCTCCCAGTTTGAGTTGATAAGTCAACATTCTCCCAGTTTGAGTTGATAAGTCAACATTCTCCCAGTTTGAGTTGATAAGTCAACATTCTCCCAGTTTGAGTTGATAAGTCAACATTCTCCCAGTTTGAGTTGATAAGTCAACATTCTCCCAGTTCGAGTTGATAAGTCAACATTCTCCCAGTTTGAGTTGATAAGTCAACATTCTCCCAGTTTGAGTTGATAAGTCAACATTCTCCCAGTTTGAGTTGATAAGTCAACTTTCTCCCAGTTTGAGTTGATAAGTCAACATTCTCCTCTTTTATGCTCATGTTCGCACGGAAAAAAGTTTTAAATGACTTAAATTTTCAACATTCATGCCTCCATTCAGACAACTATTTATGTCAGAAAGAAGAGGAACTACCATGCTTAAAAGATATTCATGAGTTATTTTTGAGAGAATTTATTATTGTTAATTTAGTATTTGATTCCAACAATGACATCACACTCATTCAGCTGTTCATTACAAGAAAATGGTGAAAATAAAAACTAAATACCTTAAACTTAAACGATATCCATTGTTTATTGAATTTTCTATTAATACCAGGAAAATAAAACAATTACCGTATATACTCGTTCTATAGCCCGTTCGTTCATAAGCCGACCCCCCCCCCTCACTTTTGGAAGGGAAAAGTATTAAAAGTGTATAACCCGATCGCAAGCCGACCCCCAAAAAATAATAGGACAGCTTTTAAAAAATGGTACATATTTTTTTTAAACTACAAGCTAAATCGGTCATTATGATTGTTTACTTTGTACTGCCTATCTTTGTCTTCCTGCTCTTTGTTAAGCAAGAGTTACCAGTTTTTAAAAAAAAATTATTTGGTAAACAGTGACGAAAGCGCATACATTAAAATCCGTGGTTGAAAACAAAATTTGTAAAACAATTTATTAAAACGTTCACAAAAATAAATAAAATGATTAAATAAGGTAAGTGCTGATTTTTAATAATATGTTATAGCTTCTGATAGAGCAGTCGAATCTTGTGGAATGTAGAAAAGGACATTGATAATTTACAATAACAACACTTATATTCAATATACATGCAGAAATCACCTATGACCCGCTCATGAGCCGACCCCCCCACTTTTTCCCCTAGATTTTGTCCAAAAAAGGTCGGCTTGCCAACGAGTATATACGGTAGTTGGTACAAAATGAAAATTGGGTACAGGAATACAGAAGGTACACAAGAACAAATGGTAAAGACGTACAAGTTATACAAAAGTACAGGTAATAAAGCAGGATGTAAAAACTGGTAGTGTGGGAAGTAACTCAGGACTACTAGTAAAAGGATTACAAATGGTACAAATGATTAAGGGGTACAAATAAGCAAAAAATACTGAAACAATTTAATAAATATGCAAAAAGTAGCTTATGTAAAATCAATAGTTTTACAATGATTTAAAAGATTGAATTATACAAGATCATCACATGAGCAAATAGAAAAAAAAATCTATAAACGAATTTTAAATAAAAATATTCACAATAACATATATGATGAGAACTAAAAAAACTCCAACAATTTATGTGTTTGTTTCAGCCAAATATCACATGTCAATTAAATGCTTTTATTTCCATCATATTTGTAACAAAATTGTAAACAACTTAATCAGGACCCTGGTTTATTTCCTTTGTTGTTTTATCAGTGGCATAAGGGCACATTACTCAATTGTTGAAATTTATCACAGTGCTCTCTCCTCCTATTTATTTTTAAAAAATACTCTGCAAACAAATTTGTAGCATTTATTTAATTATTGCTAAGTCTCCTTAAGGTATGTTAGATAAGATTTTGTTCTAATTCAATGTGCTAACAAAATGATATTATTGTTAAAGGGTATAAAATTAAAATAAGCCAAATATCACAAAAATGAGAACATTGATTGTAAGGCAGGAATTTATAAACATCGCTTTAAAAAGTTAACCTGTAACAATGTGGACAAGAAAATGTACTAAAACAATTTTAATAAATTAAATTAATTTAAAAAAATTTTAAATATAGAAAATCATTTTAAAATGGAACATTGATCATTTGAATTAATCAGACTCTATATTAATTTTTTTTAAATCTGGATTAAGTACATATATAAATAAAGACTGGCTGCTGTGATTGTTCCAAACTTGTCAGGAGGTTAACAAGGACCAAACCACTGATATATTTCTTTACAAGGGATACTCTTTGAAAGGCAGTTTCTTGTTTTGTATGATACAATGGTAGATATAAGCCTCTCCAACAACAGGAATCTGAAAAAGATACAGAATTTGTATTATTTATTTAAATATTGGACTCAGGAATAACAATTTCAAGAAAATTTAAAACTGCTGACATATCTAATGAGCTAAAAAAAATCATACATTTTTCACCTCCCTCATAATTTGTTTTGAGTAATTTTCAGGTCATCTAAAGCAGGGCATATCAAACTTTTTAGTATGTCTGAGCATCAGGAATTTTTCCATTGCACCAGGGACCGGTGCACTATTTGCCACGTGGTATCGAAATTTAATTTATTTTATTTTGTTTCATTTTATGTACTTATTGCAGAAAAATTGACATATTTGGTAAGTATTACTGGATGAAAATGGAGGATTATAGTTATATTTTTCTGTCATTTCTTGATAACTTCTACGGACCGGCGGCAGTTGGCCACAGCCCGGCACCGTTCCGCGAACCACCACTTTGAGTAGCAATGATCTAAAGAAGAGTGAAATAAGTTTTAATTTGAATCTATATTTAAATATATAAAAAATGAAAAATAAAATTAAGTTTTCAATTACTGTATATTAAATAGTTATCATGAAGATTTTAACACCAGATGGAGTTGATTGACACATTGGAAGATATGGAATTTTACATTATAAAAGAAACAGAACAAAGTGTTGGGAATTGAACAACTAGCAGTAGCAATGGAATTGTGGGAAACAGCAGGAATTATAGTTTTAGGACACACAGCACTGGTTAACGATGATAAACTACTCAGACTATTTACTAGTTAAAACAGAAGTATTGTCTGATGCTCAGCCAAGAAGTAGAGGAAATTTGGGTTGTCAGTGACTGTTCCTAAGCCAATCAGGATTGTGGGAGAGGAGGCTAGAGTAAGGGGGAATGAACTCTTCAGCCCTATGAGAAAAATCCCACTGAGTTGCCTGCCTGTGTTTTGTCCACATCCAATAAATAAAATTATCCAGTGTAGAATAAAAAGCAGTGTGTTTACCAATCAACTAGAAATAATAATGAGCTGTGTTGGCAAAAAAATGAATGTTTGCAACGCTTACATTACTATTTTTGGCATCTAAGACCCCTGCGCTGTCTTCTTTGGTTGTTACTAGGATGTTAAAATTTGACTTTGTTCCTGCAGATGAGAGTTTAAAAATACAATTTCTCTGTTGTTTACTGTTCAGTTTTAACACCAAAGCATAGTAAGAATGTGACATTAATTTATTTTAATTTGATTTTATATTAAAAAATGAATGAAAGAGTTTTGCTGCACTTTGATTAAATGAGAGAGTTAATAATCCATTTAAATGTTTGAGTAACTTGAAACATTTCAATTTTAAAATTCAAAACTTACTAAGCTTTAATTACAATTTTTTAATGTTAAATAAAAATTATTTAATGTTTATAAATGAAATATTATTTTATACAGACAAAGATTGAAATTGGTTGCTTTTCAAAATACCCTTCTTTCCTCCATGCTGCAAAATCAAATTAAATATGTTTCCTTGTTTGTCCGCCATTTTGCCCAATAAAGAAAATGTCATTCCCTTGAATATTCTGCAAAGATAAAATTGAAAGTTAAATATGTGAATAATGTAAATAATTAATCATTGATGAAGTCATCCAAACTTTGTGTGCCTTGTGCACAACACAGAAATCTTAGTAACAATTTCTGACAGTCAAGTTTATTTTAAACCCTGATCTTGTCTTAGTTGAGTTTGAATGAGAAGTAAAATAACAAAACAAATAACAAAATCAAATCAACAGAAAATATGACTGACACTTTTGAAACTTAAGAGCAAGAACCCTATGTTCCTGAATTTCTTTGTCCTTGTCATTTACAAGATAATTGTGGAGTACAAGTATTTATAAAACAAGTCTTCTTGGACAGTGCTTATCAAACGTTTTAGTATGGCGGACCGAAACGAATTTTTTTCATTACACCAGGGATCTGTGAAACTATTTTCACTGTACTGATGTGGTAGCGAAATGTTATTTATTTTATTTTATTTATTTCATTTTATGTGCTTATTAATGAAAAATTGCCATATTCTATAGGATTAGTACTAATGGTTGCAAATGAGGGGTTATAATTATATTTTCCGTCGTTTCTTGATTATTTATGCGGACCGGCATCAGATGACCCACGGACCAGCACCGGTCCGCGGACCACCACTTTGAGAAGCCCTGTTCTAGGAGGCAGTGCCTCCAATAGAAAGTTTTAACTGCACAAGGTTAACTTACTTGCTTGATGGCTTGAGCTGAGCATCACTGTATAATTGTGTGCAGGAATCCTGAATGAAACAAGTTTCATTTAAATTAGTTTAAATTATTTCAAATATTACAATTTTTTCCCCTCAGTGGAAGTGGGAATCTTGTCATAGAGCTGATAAAAAGAACACTATCATAGAGATGGTAAATATAGTACTCATAATAATGGATCAATTTTTTAATATTTTTTTTGTGTCACATAGCCTCGTGGTCGTAAGGGGGTTCTAATGTTTCCATTAGAACTTTCTCGGGGCTTGGTAGACCTTGGCGGCGCCCATCTCCTCTACAGGTCAGCGGAGGACTTTTTAGCGATAGTCATTCATTAACATCAACATTCATCAACATTGATAATTTAGTAAACTATTTATTTTCTTGACAACAGCAAATTTCTTAAAGGCTTGGAATGGAAAGAGAACAACAAATTTCCAGAGAATCCTGACATTTATTTGAATTAGGGTGAATTTTAAAGTTTTCAAAGAGAGGCCTCACTGGGTGTAGTTTTCAATGAGAGGCCTCACAGGATGTAGTTTTCAAAGAGAGGCCTCACAGATGTAGTTTTCAAAGAGAGGCCTCACTGGGTGTAGTTTTCAAAGAGAGGCCTTACTGGGTGTAGTTTTCAAAGAGAGGCCTCACTGGGTGTAGTTTCAAAGAGAGGCCTTACTGGGTGTAGTTTTCAAAGAGAGGCCTTACTGGGTGTAGTTTTCAAAGAGAGGCCTCACTGGATGTAGTTTTCAAAGAGAGGCCTCACTGGGTGTAGTTTTCAAAGAGATGCCTCACTGGGTGTAGTTTTCAAAGAGAGGCCTCACTGGGTGTAGTTTTCAAAGAGAGGCCTCACTGGGTGTAGTTTTCAAAGAGAGGCCTCAATGGGTGTAGTTTTCAAAGAGAGGCCTCACTGGGTGTAGTTTTCAAAGAGAGGCCTCACTGGGTGTAGTTTTCAAAGAGAGGCCTCACTGGTTGTAGTTTTCAAAGAGAGGCCTCACTGGGTGTAGTTTTCAAAGAGAGGCCTCACTGGGTGTAGTTTTCAAAGAGAGGCCTTACTGGGTGTAGTTTTCAAAGAGAGGCCTTACTGGGTGTAGTTTTCAAAGAGAGGCCTCACTGGGTGTAGTTTTCAAAGAGAGGCCTTACTGGGTGTAGTTTTCAAAGAGAGGCCTTACTGGGTGTAGTTTTCAAAGAGAGGCCTTACTGGGTGTAGTTTTCAAAGAGAGGCCTTACTGGGTGTAGTTTTCAAAGAGAGGCCTCACTGGGTGTAGTTTTCAAAGAGAGGCCTCACTGGGTGTAGTTTTCAAAGAGAGGCCTCACTGGGTGTAGTTTTCAAAGAGAGGCCATACTGGGTGTAGTTTTCAAAGAGAGGCCTCACTGGGTGTAGTTTTCAAAGAGAGGCCTCACTGGGTGTAGTTTTCAAAGAGAGGCCTTACTGGGTGTAGTTTTCAAAGAGAGGCCTTACTGGGTGTAGTTTTCAAAGAGAGGCCTCACTGGGTGTAGTTTTCAAAGAGAGGCCTCACTGGGTGTAGTTTTCAAAGAGAGGCCTTACTGGGTGTAGTTTTCAAAGAGAGGCCTCACTGGGTGTAGTTTTCAAAGAGAGGCCTCACTGGGTGTAGTTTTCAAAGAGAGGCCTCACTGGGTGTAGTTTTGAAAGAGAGGCCTCACTGGGTGTAGTTTTCAAAGAGAGGCCTCACTGGGTGTAGTTTTCAAAGAGAGGCCTCACTGGGTGTAGTTTTCAAAGAGAGGCCTCACTGGGTGTAGTTTTCAAAGAGAGGCCTTACTGGGTGTAGTTTTCAAAGAGAGGCCTTACTGGGTGTAGTTTTCAAAGAGAGGCCTCACTGGGTGTAGTTTTCAAAGAGAGGCCTCACTGGGTGTAGTTTTCAAAGAGATGCCTCACTGGGTGTAGTTTTCAAAGAGAGGCCTCACTGGGTGTAGTTTTCAAAGAGAGGCCTCACTGGGTGTAGTTTTCAAAGAGAGGCCTCAATGGGTGTAGTTTTCAAAGAGAGGCCTCACTGGGTGTAGTTTTCAAAGAGAGGCCTCACTGGGTGTAGTTTTCAAAGAGAGGCCTCACTGGTTGTAGTTTTCAAAGAGAGGCCTCACTGGGTGTAGTTTTCAAAGAGAGGCCTCACTGGGTGTAGTTTTCAAAGAGAGGCCTTACTGGGTGTAGTTTTCAAAGAGAGGCCTTACTGGGTGTAGTTTTCAAAGAGAGGCCTCACTGGGTGTAGTTTTCAAAGAGAGGCCTTACTGGGTGTAGTTTTCAAAGAGAGGCCTTACTGGGTGTAGTTTTCAAAGAGAGGCCTTACTGGGTGTAGTTTTCAAAGAGAGGCCTTACTGGGTGTAGTTTTCAAAGAGAGGCCTTACTGGGTGTAGTTTTCAAAGAGAGGCCTTACTGGGTGTAGTTTTCAAAGAGAGGCCTCACTGGGTGTAGTTTTCAAAGAGAGGCCTCACTGGGTGTAGTTTTCAAAGAGAGGCCTCACTGGGTGTAGTTTTCAAAGAGAGGCCTCACTGGGTGTAGTTTTCAAAGCGAGGCATTACTGGGTGTAGTTTTCAAAGAGAGGCCTTACTGGGTGTAGTTTTCAAAGAGAGGCCTCACTGGGTGTAGTTTTCAAAGAGAGGCCTTACTGGGTGTAGTTTTCAAAGAGAGGCCTTACTGGGTGTAGTTTTCAAAGAGAGGCCTTACTGGGTGTAGTTTTCAAAGAGAGGCCTTACTGGGTGTAGTTTTCTAAGAGAGGCCTCACTGGGTGTAGTTTTCAAAGAGAGGCCTCACTGGGTGTAGTTTTCAAAGAGAGGCCTCACTGTGTAGTTTTCAAAGAGAGGCCTCACTGGGTGTAGTTTTCAAAGAGAGGCCTCACTGGGTGTAGTTTTCAAAGAGAGGCCTCACTGGGTGTAGTTTTCAAAGAGAGGCCTCACTGGGTGTAGTTTTCAAAGAGAGGCCTCACTGGGTGTAGTTTTCAAAGAGAGGCCTCACTGGGTGTAGTTTTCAAAGAGAGGCCTCACTGGGTGTAGTTTTTAAAGAGAGGCCTTACTGGGTGTAGTTTTCAAAGAGAGGCCTCACTGGGTGTAGTTTTCAAAGAGAGGCCTTACTGGGTGTAGTTTTCAAAGAGAGGCCTCACTGGGTGTCGTTTTCAAAGAGAGGCCTCACTGGGTGTAGTTTTCAAAGAGAGGCCTCACTGGGTGTAGTTTTCAAAGAGAGGCCTCACTGGGTGTAGTTTTCAAAGAGAGGCCTCACTGGGTGTAGTTTTCAAAGAGAGGCCTCACTGGGTGTAGTTTTCAAAGAGAGGCCTCACTGGGTGTAGTTTTCAAAGAGAGGCCTTACTGGGTGTAGTTTTCAAAGAGAGGCCTCACTGGGTGTAGTTTTCAAAGAGAGGCCTCACTGGGTGTAGTTTTCAAAGAGAGGCCTCACTGGGTGTAGTTTTCAAAGAGAGGCCATACTGGGTGTAGTTTTCAAAGAGAGGCCTCACTGGGTGTAGTTTTCAAAGAGAGGCCTCACTGGGTGTAGTTTTCAAAGAGAGGCCTTACTGGGTGTAGTTTTCAAAGAGAGGCCTTACTGGGTGTAGTTTTCAAAGAGAGGCCTCACTGGGTGTAGTTTTCAAAGAGAGGCCTTACTGGGTGTAGTTTTCAAAGAGAGGCCTTACTGGGTGTAGTTTTCAAAGAGAGGCCTTACTGGGTGTAGTTTTCAAAGAGAGGCCTTACTGGGTGTAGTTTTCAAAGAGAGGCCTTACTGGGTGTAGTTTTCAAAGAGAGGCCTCACTGGGTGTAGTTTTCAAAGAGAGGCCTCACTGGGTTTAGTTTTCAAAGAGAGGCCTCACTGGGTTTAGTTTTCAAAGAGAGGCCTCACTGGGTTTAGTTTTCAAAGAGATGCCTCAATGGGTTTAGTTTTCAAAGAGAGGCCTCACTGGGTTTAGTTTTCAAAGAGAGGCCTCACAGGGTTTAGTTTTAAGAAATTATATATTTGTTTTAAGGTTAAAAATCAATTCAAGTGCTTATGTGGAGACCTGTCATTGAAAGTATGTGAACCAAAATAGGAATTTTTATGTGTGCCATTCTACTGGCCAAATTTTACAAATCAGTATACACAAGAAGAAAACTGGAGTTTTAAAACCCTCAGCACTGAAGCCTCCATAAAAAAATTACTTTAGACCAAGCAAAGGAAAACAACTTTAGACCAAACAAAGGAAAACAACTTATTTTTATACAGATTGCTGACAAAAAAATTAATGAAAAGGGGAAATTTTTATGAAAATAAGATATTATTAAGACAGTCACAACTAAAATTATTCATTTTTGGGTGAAAGCAACTGGTCAGTTTTTTTAATATCATCTTGATCTTCTAACCCTTCCGAGATTTTAACTTGTTGAACTAATTCAATAACATCAAATTTGTTTCCAGTCCAGTACCGAATTCTGCACCCATTTTAAAAGAATTCCCACTAACAGCTGTCACATCTATTTTCACACCACCACCATCACCACTAACAACTGACACATCTATTTTCTAGCGGTCTACCGATATGCATTTTTGCCGATATTGCCGATACCGATATTTTTTTTGCCGATATGAGTGCCAATATGAGTATGTGTTAGGACATAAACCAGCGGTCATATTTGATGACGTCATTCTTAAATTTATCACTCGTAATTATTTATCTTTCATAATAGGGGACTACCGATATGCATTTTTGCTGATATTACCAATATTTTTTTTCCTATATTAAATCTGATATGAGTATTTGTTGGGACAAAAACCAACGGTCTTATTTGATGACGTCATTCTTAAATACATCACTCCTAATTATTTATATAATATATTAGGGGTCTACCGATATGCATTTTTGCCGATATTACCAATATATTTTTCCCATATGAGGGCCGATATGAGTATTTGTTAGGACAAAAACCAGCGGTCTTATTTGATGACGTCAGTCTTAAATTTATTGCTCGTAATTATTTATATTTTATAATTTAGGGGTCTACCGATATGCATTTTTGCCGATATTACCGATATTTTTTTCCGATATGAGTATTTGTTAGGACAACTAAAAAAAAACAGTGGTCATATTTGATGATGTCATTCTTAAATTTATCACTCGTAATTATTTATATTTTATAATTTAGGGATATACAGTTTAGTCTACACTCTACCGATATCCAGTTAGACTATGCCGATATTACCGATTTATTTATTTATTTTCCGAAACGAATTTTCTGATGTGTTTACAAGTTCCAGATCATGACCTACAAAGGACTCATGACAAAACGAACCGTCCTTTATGAAAATGTACAAGCAAAATTAGGTACTCCTTTTGAAACTTCAACTTTTAACTCATAATTATTAATTCTAACCAATAGTTTAATGGCTTTTGCACACGGCCACCTTTTATGAATGAAACAATGAGAACAAAGCAATAGTAATAGAGTGAAATGAGGTTGAAGGATGAATGGTTGCCAATGACAAGTCAGCACACGGTACATTTTGTTATTCCATACAAAACTAAATGTTTTAGACATCTGCGATTCTGCGTGCATCTTTGCTATTAGAGAAATTACGTGAACATAATATTTACATGTTATCCATTTATTAGAGCAATTATGGTATACTTGGCATCGGCACTATTTACACAGTATTTCCGAGCATACGAAAATCGGCCAATACCTAAAAAATATCATAGCACATGGCGCACTGTATCGTGGCTGTAGATATTAATACTAGGACTCTTTTGGCTATTTCAATACCGGTATCGGGGTTGATATATTAATATGTCGAGATATTGTAAATCTAAATGATAGTTGTTTATTGTTGGTTTTTTTTGGTCAAAATATCACTTATTATGAAATATCGGTAACGTCAATATCGGGACCTTTACATGCTACCGATACCGCCGATATCCTGATATCGGTGCCGATATATCGAGCCGATATATCGGTAGACCCCTACTATTTTCACACCACCACCATCCCCACTAACAGCTGACACATCAATTTTCACACCACCACCATCCCCACTAACAGCTGTCACATCTATTTTCACACCACCACCATCCCCACTAACAGCTGTCACATCTATTTTCACACCACCACCATCCCCACTAACAGCTGTCACATCTATTTTCACACCACCACCATCCCCACTAACAGCTGTCACATCTATTTTCACACCACCACCATCCCCACTAACAGCTGTCACATCTATTTTCACACCACCACCATCCCCACTAACAACTGACACATCTATTTTCACACCACCACCATCCCCAACACACACACACACCCAAGAATCATCACAAATTAGACCTAACAAAATTTACATAACCTTCTAATGAATGGTAGGTAACAAATAGGTGACGTTCTACTCCTATAATTTTTTTGAAAGTGTGTGACATGTATGAATGGCCGCTAATAACAATCGACACCTAACAAAAGTTAAATGAATGCGTGCATCTCACCAGCTTTCCCCCCTCTCCATATTTGAAAGCTCCCTGGGCATCACCAAAGTAGATGATGTAACATGGCAGAATGGCTGCCGTGTTGAATATGACCAGTTCTTTCTTGCATGGAGACATGTGAGAGTCATAGCCAGGCTGTAGCGCAGCTCCTTGGATGATTGACGGACATACAAACACCTGGACACCAAAGAGAATATGCCCATTAATGCATTTTTAAATATTTAAACTGTTTTGTGACACGGCCAGATTTTTCATTTTCATTTGTTTAAATTTATCGTTTGAATCTTAGTTGAGTACTACATCACAGTAAGTATTTATTCTAATGGAGATAATAATCAACAGGCTGATTCCTGAACATACTAAAGAAATATCTGAACATTTCCAGCCTTAGAAGATATAATAGATAATTAAATGATGAAATTTCTGTTTTGTTGCAGAAATAAAGCAAACTATAACTACTCCTGAGCATTGTATGCATTATGCATGTAAGGTAATGTAACGTAATGTAAGGTAATGTAAGGTAATGTAAAATGTTACAATAACATATAAGTACAGGAAACTAATGACATGGATCTCTACAATAACACACATTTGGTTTTCTTCTCTTCCGTTTGATACATTTTTCAAACTCATGCTTTGACATTAATTAATACCAACAATTGTTTTATGACTTCTGGCTTTAAATCAATAGGTTATTTGTTTTATATCTAAACAAAAAAAGGTAAAACTAATTTTTTACACAAGTCATAATTTTACATTCGCTGATCTAAGTAGCATATAATTATTTGGTTTAAAAAAAAATTTTCTTAAATGAACTTTTGATTTAATAATGTGATATAAATTTGACATGACCTACTTTATAGTTATAGATTTTTTTTATAGATTTTGCTAAAAAGTCTTACTTTCCCTGGCAACACTTGGCACAGCATTAGTTCTGAGCAGCCAGTGATGTAAGCCATTGAATAATAAGTAAATTCACTGAAGTACACACCAGCACCATACCAGCCAGAATCAGTTTTATGCTTGAAACCTTTCTCACCTTTTGGAACACATTTCACAACAGAACATTGGTTATTTGTAAAGGGTAAACAATTCTTTTTTCTTATCTAAAAAATACAACTTCCTCTAGTTCTCAAAAAGATTTAAAATTCATCAAATGGGAAATAGAAATCATGCTATTTATGTAGACTGAAATTTGAGGAAAGGAAATTATTTTTGCTTGTACCAATCATACCATAGCAATCCTTGTCATGAAAGATTATTAAAAATATATTTATATTAAAATATTTAATGTACCTTTAAATTACATGTAATCAAATAAAACCTCACACATGATGAGTAGCATTAGCCATCATTTGGTTTTCAAAAATAACAAAGGTATAATTTTATCTTTTCTTAGATTTACAGAAGCTTTTTTCTATACTGAAGGTTATTGCATCCTACACTTTTCCATGATTTGTGTATAGTCTTGCATTTTTATTAGCTTTGAATGTTGATAATGTGTTATAACCAAAACACTAACAACATTCAAAACTAATAAAAATGCAAGACTATACACAAATCATGATATGTTCAGGCAACTCATTCCCCACCCAAATGACAATGGGATGATGAAGGACTTGTATGTGTTTGTTCTTCCATATGAGTAAGTGTTTTAATCCCTATGTCTATCTCAGATTGTTGATGTGTTGTATTTCCATGTTAGAATTTAATGTATTATTCGCTTTGTTCTTCTGTCCTCTTGTGTTTCTAGTTATAGTAATTTAACTTATGGTGATACTCTTGGCAATTGGGTACATTCACAAGTAATGAATCTTGCAGCTCTGTTTAGAATTTGTTGTAGTTTTTCTATAATTTCTTTGGAAGATAGCCCCTTACAAAAGATGCACATTCTGGTATAGGTCTGACCAATATAAGGTAGATTATTGGTTAATGCATAAAATAAAAACAGGGTATTAGTAGGCCTGACAGGACGTAACACAACAGCGAACGTTTCGGCAAAGAGCCTTCTTCAACGGACAAATAGTACACAAATGAAACGAATAAAACGAAATAATAGAAAAAAACACTTAGCTGCGGTGAAATCCAAGTAGTCCAGTAGAGATAAAGCAAGGAGAGAAAAGTAAGAGCTTAAATAGGAAAGGAAAGGGTGGATGTGGCCAATCAATCAGCTTGTCAGTGCGAACACAACGTTGATCCCATGTGGTGTAAGAGTCCCATATTCATGGATTAGTCTATTCTCCAGACTGACCCGGCCGGGTGTGTTTGTACAAGAAACCAAGGCGGTGACAGACATGTCATCGACGCCCATGTGGTCCCGTCCATTGAAGTGTCGGGAGACAGGACACTGTTTGTCTTGTTTAATGGCACGTACATGTTCCGCGATACGGCAAGAGAGTAACCTCCCCGTTTCACCAATGTACTTCAAAGGACAGCGCTTACACACAATGGTGTAGACCACATTGCGGCTAGTACAAAGATAGCCATTCCTAATCTTGAATGTCCCCTTAGGGAAGACAATCTGGTCCGTCTGGGTAACAAAGGGACATGTCTTGCAGCGATTACGACCACATGGCTTAGTGCCCAGATGGGAGGACGGAATAAGCAGACGGCTACGAACCAATAGGTCTCGCAGATTTTTGTCCCTCCTGAATACAATGAGGGGTGGGGTGGAAAATATGTTGTTGGTCTCAGGGTCCGCGAGGAGGATGGTGCGGTTTTTCACAAATATTTCCTTTGCTCTGATGTTGTGGGGATGGTATGTGAGCACCAATTTGCTCCTTTCATTACTATCACTGGAGCGTGATACAAAGGCGTCGGCAGGAGTGAAGTTTTTAACTCGCTGAAGTGCAGATTGAAGTATAGCTTCAGGGTAAGACCTTTGTCTAAAAAACTCCACCATTTCCAACGCCTTTTCCAAAAAGTCCTCATTGGATTGACACAGCCTACGGAGGCGAAGGAGTTGTGAAAATAGAATAGAATCCTTACAGGATTTGGGATGAGACGAGGGATAGAGTAGGTAAGAGTGACTGTCCGTAGGTTTGAAGTAGGCCAAAGTGAGGAGGCGGTTCTTCTGGAGAGTTACAGTAATGTCCAGGAAATTGACCGATAGTTCGGAAATCATGTGAGTGAACTTAATGGAGGGGTGAAAAGAATCAACAAAGTTGATGAACGTGTCAAGTTCACTCCTCTCCATATGAGTGACCCCAATGCCGTCATCAATGTATCTTTTATAAAATTCGGGGAGGCGACCAGTGTATTCTTGTTCCACTCTGTGCTCGAAATGGCCCATGAACAAGCATGCATAGCTGGGTCCCATTTTAGTCCCCATGGCGACCCCACTGATTTGGTCAAAGAACTGGCCATTGAACTCAAATGAGTTGAGGGTTAAGACCAATTCCGCCAAGCGTAGTAAGGCATGTGTAGGTATATTGGGGTGAGGTTGTCTGTCCAAAAAGTATTGTACAGCCAGAAGGCCATCGTTGTGGGGAATGGATGTATAGAGGGAACATACATCAAGGAGGAACAGATAGTTCTTTACGTTTGGATTGATGCTCAGAGAGTCGAATGTCCGTAAGGCATGGTTGGTGTCCTTAATGTACGTAGGGAGGGATGCCACTATCGGTTGGAAGACACTATCCAAGAATTCAGAAATGTGTTCTGTTGGACAAGAACATGCAGAGACAATAGGTCTACCAGGGTTACCATCCTTGTGAATTTTAGGAAGGAGATAAAAGGATGGCTTGCCCAGGTCACTGTCAAAAATGTGCATCCTGGACGCTGATTGAGGTAGAGCGCATTCTGTTATCAACTCATCGATGGTCTTTTTAACCACCGTGTTGTTTTTCATGATGGGATCTGTGGCTCTCTGTTGGTAGAACTGGGTGTCCTCCAGTTGTCTCTGAGCTTCCGTAGTTGTATGGGATAAGGAGTTGTATATTAAGGAAGCTCAGAGACAACTGGAGGACACCCAGTTCTACCAACAGAGAGCCACAGATCCCATCATGAAAAACAACACGGTGGTTAAAAAGACCATCGATGAGTTGATAACAGAATGCGCTCTACCTCAATCAGCGTCCAGGATGCACATTTTTGACAGTGACCTGGGCAAGCCATCCTTTTATCTCCTTCCTAAAATTCACAAGGATGGTAACCCTGGTAGACCTATTGTCTCTGCATGTTCTTGTCCAACAGAACACATTTCTGAATTCTTGGATAGTGTCTTCCAACCGATAGTGGCATCCCTCCCTACGTACATTAAGGACACCAACCATGCCTTACGGACATTCGACTCTCTGAGCATCAATCCAAACGTAAAGAACTATCTGTTCCTCCTTGATGTATGTTCCCTCTATACATCCATTCCCCACAACGATGGCCTTCTGGCTGTACAATACTTTTTGGACAGACAACCTCACCCCAATATACCTACACATGCCTTACTACGCTTGGCGGAATTGGTCTTAACCCTCAACTCATTTGAGTTCAATGGCCAGTTCTTTGACCAAATCAGTGGGGTCGCCATGGGGACTAAAATGGGACCCAGCTATGCATGCTTGTTCATGGGCCATTTCGAGCACAGAGTGGAACAAGAATACACTGGTCGCCTCCCCGAATTTTATAAAAGATACATTGATGACGGCATTGGGGTCACTCATATGGAGAGGAGTGAACTTGACACGTTCATCAACTTTGTTGATTCTTTTCACCCCTCCATTAAGTTCACTCACATGATTTCCGAACTATCGGTCAATTTCCTGGACATTACTGTAACTCTCCAGAAGAACCGCCTCCTCACTTCGGCCTACTTCAAACCTACGGACAGTCACTCTTACCTACTCTATCCCTCGTCTCATCCCAAATCCTGTAAGGATTCTATTCTATTTTCACAACTCCTTCGCCTCCGTAGGCTGTGTCAATCCAATGAGGACTTTTTGGAAAAGGCGTTGGAAATGGTGGAGTTTTTTAGACAAAGGTCTTACCCTGAAGCTATACTTCAATCTGCACTTCAGCGAGTTAAAAACTTCACTCGTGCCGACGCCTTTGTATCACGCTCCAGTGATAGTAATGAAAGGAGCAAATTGGTGCTCACATACCATCCCCACAACATCAGAGCAAAGGAAATATTTGTGAAAAACCGCACCATCCTCCTCGCGGACCCTGAGACCAACAACATATTTTCCACCCCACCCCTCATTGTATTCAGGAGGGACAAAAATCTGCGAGACCTATTGGTTCGTAGCCGTCTGCTTATTCCGTCCTCCCATCTGGGCACTAAGCCATGTGGTCGTAATCGCTGCAAGACATGTCCCTTTGTTACCCAGACGGACCAGATTGTCTTCCCTAAGGGGACATTCAAGATTAGGAATGGCTATCTTTGTACTAGCCGCAATGTGGTCTACACCATTGTGTGTAAGCGCTGTCCTTTGAAGTACATTGGTGAAACGGGGAGGTTACTCTCTTGCCGTATCGCGGAACATGTACGTGCCATTAAACAAGACAAACAGTGTCCTGTCTCCCGACACTTCAATGGACGGGACCACATGGGCGTCGATGACATGTCTGTCACCGCCTTGGTTTCTTGTACAAACACACCCGGCCGGGTCAGTCTGGAGAATAGACTAATCCATGAATATGGGACTCTTACACCACATGGGATCAACGTTGTGTTCGCACTGACAAGCTGATTGATTGGCCACACCCACCCTTTCCTTTCCTATTTAAGCTCTTACTTTTCTCTCCTTGCTTTATCTCTACTGGACTACTTGGATTTCACCGCAGCTAAGTGTTTTTTTCTATTATTTCGTTTTATTCGTTTCATTTGTGTACTATTTGTCCGTTGAAGAAGGCTCTTTGCCGAAACGTTCGCTGTTGTGTTACGTCCTGTCAGGCCTACTAATACCCTGTTTTTATTTTATGCATTTACCTTTTTAAAAGCCTGATTGCAGTCTCACCCCCATTACTTTAGATTATTGGTTTTATGTTTTTATTATGTTTGTAAAAATTAATTTTTATAAAGCTTTCAAGTTTTTTTTAAATTTTCAATTAATTCATTAACATGTTGTTCTATGATTGATAATTTTTCATTGATCATTACTCCTAATTACTTTTCATCTTTAGTTTGGATTAGCTGTTATCTATAAATAAAGTAGTTTGCATTTATTTGCTGTTGTTTATTTATTTTTTTAATACTCTTAGCAATTAACTCTTAAATGAATTTTAGAAAACTAACAAAGTTACCTGGGCCCTTGAAACCATTCTCACATATTGGCCGAATATTTTTCTGATCTGTTCCATGGAAACCGAGAATAGGATAAGAGAACTCTTCCCCTCTTGATGACTTTAATTTTTCTTGGCATTCTCTGAAATTTAATCTCAAGAAGATTATTAAACATTCTCTGATTTAGAAACAGAATCTTCGCTGTTTTTGTGATTTTAGAGCTAAATAAATAAGATAACTTACCGAAACCTTTTGACCACTTTGGGTGAGACAACATAGTCAACTTTCAAAACTCTTATTCTGAAATAAAAAATTCTTAATTTATTCTAGAAAAACCCATAATTTATTGTTACTTAAATATGCTAAATATTACTTAAATATGCTAAATATTTCATTTTAAGAAATTGGAAAAATGAAATCATTAATGAAATCATTCATCTGAAATCAATGTTAAGGCTGATGGAGCAATTAATCAATTAATTTTTTTTATAAAGTTGAGAATCAACTAGAGTTCTTGTTTTAAAATATTTACATTTCAATTTTTTCATAATTCACACAAGATAAATAAAAATCTAGCTTACACATAAGTTACTTTATGTTGATTTTTGCAATAGACTTTGCATGAATTTCAAATCTTGAGGCTACAATCTTCTCATTGACAAATTATGAGAACAATCGACTATGGCGAGATCACTTACGTTGGTGTCAGATCTCCAGTTAGCAGTCGGTAGAATTGCGACTCTGCTAATCTAAAGTGTATCTGGCTAGCTGAGCCTTCTTTGTAGGCTCTCTCTGGCAGAAGAGGGAAATATGTTGTAGTATCTAGCTTTAAGGCGTCTGCCTCTCCTTCCAGAAGGAGCAAACCATTGTTGAGCTGCATTGTTGGAGAATTATTGAATTAGGTTTATTTTTCTGTTTCTCACATTGTGTTTTACAGTTAACATTTCAACTATAATTATTTTTAAGAACTATCTGAAAACTTAATAAAACTGTAAGTGATATGTCTTCTTTACATTTTGAATTTCAAATTTATTTGTTATTCTTTATTATTATTATTATATTATAGTTTATGAAGATGGGATATTAAGAAAAAATTATAAGTATTTTTCAAAATGTATCTAATTAAACAAACTAATCGGTATTAAATCAAGTACTAACAAATTTAATTCCAGTAAGTTCAGAACGGTTCACATTAACCATGGATAATAATTCATCTATAATTTGTTTAAATTTATTGTTTGAATCTTAGTTGAGTACTACATCACAGTAACTATTTACTCTAATGGAGATAATAATCAACAGGCTGATTCCTGAACATACTAAAGAAATATCTTAACACGTCCAGACTTTAAGAAAATGTAAATAATTGAATTTAAACCCTGATATGGGTTCTGGTAGGAGATATGTCATTGACATAATGTGAATACCAGAAACTTCTGTGATCCCTAAACAAAAATTACACATATAAATAGATCCTATGAGACAAATTTGAAATTAAAGAAACATTAAAAATGAATGTACAAAATGTAGTCATTTTTTAAATCAGCATAAAGTACCTCAGCGAATCAAATGGGAAACATAAACCTTACTACTTGATAACCTAGAAGAGTAACTTTAGCTTCAAGAAACGTTTCATGACTGTCCTATGGTAGCTCTAGAAAAGTCAACATGAACAAACAGGAACATTGTTTAGTAATCAGAACTGTGTTTAAAGGCACCCCAGAATTTTTTTTCAGATTGTGGATGAACATTTGAGGTGTCTCATCACATCTAAACCAACTTCAATATTGTTGACCCCATCCAAACTGAGGTTGTTTTGGACTGTTTAGAAATCATGCTTCCTGAATTGGTTAAGACTGATAATAGGATCCTTCAGTCCGCAACAGTTCCACATCACTTCAAAGCCACGGTTGTTTAACCACTATTTAAGAAACGCAGTCTGAATCCCTATGATTGCAACAATTTTTGTACAGTTTGCAACTCGCTGTTATCTAAACTTGATGGGAGTAGTTTGTGTGTCATCTAAATACTGATGACTTACTTGATAACTTTCAATCTGCCTATTGACATGGCCATAATTGCAAAATTGCAAGACAGCAATACTCCGTGTCATGAATAATGTTCTATGTCAGGGGTTCCCAACATATTCGTATGTGCCCGCCACTATTCGACAGAGACAGAATTTTTTCATAAACATTCTCTCGTGCATTTCCCACATATGAAGAAAATGCTAGGTGACAATGAATAAACGGGTGATTATTTAAGCATCTTCAAGTGTAAAAAAAACAGTTTGAAGAGAGATTTTTGCAGTTTATACATATCGAGCCAATTGTTCCTTCTGTGTCAATCCTTTTACTTGCCAAATAAATGTAATGGAAATGGCCGCAGGTATTGCATATTTTGTTCAAGGTAAGACAGAAGAACTAGAGTTAGAAATTTTGGACCTTAAGAATGATATTTTTGCTAAAATCCTTTATATCAGATGACTTTTGGAATACAGTGGACAGATTAAAGTTCCCATTTTTGAAAAAAGCGGCATATAAAATTGAATCATTTTTCGGTTTCAGATATTTATGCGAATCATTGTTTTCAAACATGAACTGAATAAAATCAAGATATAGATCTCGACTCACCGATGAGCATCTTTATGATTGTGAGACACTAGATAGTGATATGTAATGCCAAAGATCAAATTGACATATTGATATATCTTTTTCTAAAATGTTTTCCTTGTTTTTGTGTTTTTTGTTTACTTTGTTTATGTTTAGTAATTACATTTCTCTGTGTGTATGCAATTTGAAGAATAATTTTATTATTTTGAAACATTTTTATTATTTATTAATAAATTGTTAATATAAGAAAATAAATTATGGGAAAATGACAAGTTATGGAACGAGTTTGTCGATTAAAAATAGGTGGTGCCCGCCAACCTACCGATACTTCAGAACGTGCTCTAGAGTACAAAAAGGTTGGGAACCCCTGTTCTATGTAGTGCTAACGCATGTTCCCTGTAGGTTCATTGGTCAGTGTGTAAAGTAAGAAAACTTTTGTGCTAAGTTGCATAGCATCCATTTTAAATGTATGTACAATATTTTACAAAATTTAAAGCGGGGTAATTCTAAACTGCTGTGAGGCGTCAGTCAGATATTATTGTGACCTTGCAGCCACGCAGCCTAAAGAGAACATTTGTGCTAAACATGGCGATCTGAAAAATGATCGTCCTGTTGGACCTCAGTGCTGCTGTTGGACCTCAGTGCTGCTGTTGGACCTCAGTGCTGCTGTTGGACCTCAGTGCTGCTGTTGGACCTCAGTGCTGCTGTTGGACCTCAGTGCTGCTGTTGGACCTCAGTGCTGCTGTTGGACCTCAGTGCTGCTGTTGGACCTCAGTGCTGCTGTTGGACCTCAGTGCTGCTGTTGGACCTCAGTGCTGCTGTTGGACCTCAGTGCTGCTGTTGAAGTGAATGTCCATGAGATTCTTCAGTCAAATGTTGAATCAGGTTGGCATCTGTGGAACAGTATTTCACAGCTTGACATCTAACTGGGTGACAGAACTCAGCAGATTGTGTCAATTTGTGGATGACGCACAGCTTGACAAGAGTTTCTTTAAAGAGGCTGTATTCCTCTACACAGTCCTTTCTTAAATTTTCCGGACTGGATGAACACAAAAAAAAAGTCCCTTGAAGTGCTCTCTTTCAGAGCCACTGCTCCAACGTTATCAAACAGTCTTCCCAAATTATGTGACAACAAAGAAACATTTAAGAAAAATATAAAGACATTTTTTATATAAGCTAAGTTATGAAGATCATAAGCACAGTGAACTTGCTGGACTAGCTTGAACAATTATGGGTAACACTATACTAGAAATAATCATTATCATCATCAGGACTCTCCTGAGTTTAAACTTCTTCAATACTCTTTGCCTTTAAACAAAATATCATAAGAACACAAATTCCAACAAAGTTGTTCAAACCATGCTGGAAACAAACTGTTATAAAAACACAGAAATTCTCAAACCTCAATAAGCACTTAGCTTTAAATTTATCCACATTTAGCCTTTTCCCTTTTATATTTAGCATAAAACTTAACATTCGATAGATGCATACTGATTTATAAACTGATATTTTTTAAACACCTGTTTTTGTAAATGACTCAGCTCCTTGTCTTTCTCAGCTACTATCTTTTTAGCATTTTCCAGCTCTTGTTGCAGTCTGAGTTTTTCCTCAATAGCTGTCTTGATCAGTTCTTTACGCTCATCATCTGTCATTTGGGAGAACTTCTTAACCAGAGACATTCCTTTGCTTAAAATGTTTCCCTTTTTCACCAATGTCTTTTCCTATCAAATAATAAGGATGTAAATAAACTTGACAAAACAAAACCTGATTTTTCATTTGTAATTATATAATATGTTTTAAGTTTAAAATTTTAAAATGTAATACATTTTTTAAATGTGTAAATTTAGATGTAGGTTTATTACGAATGAAATACTAGATATATTCATATAAAATCTTTTAAGAAATAAAACTTAATGATGGTTTTAAAAATTAGAATAATATATCACATATGTGTCAGATAACTATAAATCAAGTTATTCTTATATAATAATATATCGAGAGTGAGAAGTCTATTAGATTTGCGAGAGTGGGAGCTATTTTGTCACAAAAGTGTCAACCAGCCTGCTGTCACTTTACAGAACTGCATGGAACTATAAATCTAAGATAAAATTTTGTAATAGATAGCAATTTCCTATATTGGACAGATAGGTTGCTTTTTACACAAGAAACCATCAAGTTATGAACCTATGAACACTTGTGGTCATTCATTATCAAATTTTAATGATGCATAAGATTATGATAATAATGGGTGTCAACAGAATGTTGAAAATATGTGGAAGTGCAGAACATGCATTTGTTGAAATATCTTATCTTATCTTATCTGTTTACAGACGCTCCTTCTATACAGAAGATTATTGCGTCCTACGCTTATCTATGGTTTGTGTTTAGTCCTGCATTTTTATTAGAGATTTAAATGTTGATAAAGTGTTGGTTTTCCTGGATTCTTCAGGCAACCCATTCCACGCCCTAATTCCGGACGGGAAGAAGGAAAACTTGTATGTGTTTGTTCTTGCATACGGAATAAGAAAGGTGTTTTTATCCTTATGTCTATCTGAGGGTTGTATTAAGTTATCTTTGTGTTGTATTTCTAAATTAGAATTAATTGCTTTATGTATGATTACTACTTTGCTCTTGGTTCTTCTATCCTCTAGTGTTTCAAGGTTTAATGATTTAACTAATGGTGTTACTCTTGTCAGTTTCGAATATTCTCCAGTAATGAATCTGGCAGCTCTTTTTTGAATTTGTTCTAGTTTATCAATGTTTTCTTTGGTGGATGGGTCCCATACAGAAGATGCATATTCTAGTGCAGGTCTCACCAAAGTGAGGTAGCATTTTAGTTTTATATCTCTATTACATTTGTTAAAGTTCCTAAATATTTCTATCCTGAAAACCTAGTAGCTCTCTCTTCATACATTATTAAATTGTTGTTATTTCAATCCCCATGACTAATCGTTGGCTTTTTGAGGACAAGTTAACTGTTCAAAAAAGACAGTCCATTCTTGGTAGAAACGTAATTTAAGTTTTCAGAACACACAAGAAAATGTACAATATTTAGCAACACATTCCCGCACTGTCCATTGGTGACACCAAAGGCACTTTGATGTCATCTCCGCTCATGTTTAGCTCTCTTGTATGATTCCCCTCAAACCAGCAAATTCATAGTATAGAAAATCATGAGCCAAACTAAGGAGTTAACAGTTATAGGTATTCAAATTAGGGGTCTACCGATATGCATTTTTGCCGATATTGCCGATACCGATATTACCGATATTTTTTTTGCCGATATGAGTATTTGTTAGGACACAAACCAGCGGTCATATTTGATGACGTCATTCCTAAATTTATCACTCGTAATTATTTATCTATTATATTAGTGGACTACCGATATGCATTTTTGCCGATATTACCGATATTTTTTCCCGATATAAGTGCCGATATGAGTATTTGTTAGGACATAAAATAACAGCGGTCATATTTGATGACGTCATTCTTAAATTTATCACTCGTAATTATTTATATTTTATAATTTAGGGGTCTGCCGATATGCAGTTTTGCCGATATTACCGATTTTTTTTTGGCCGAAACGAAGTTTCTGATGTGTTTACAAGTTCCAATTCATGACCTATATAAGACTCATAACAAAACGAACCGTCCTTTATAAAAATGTACAAGCAAAATTAGGAACTCCTTTTGAAACTTTAACTTTAACTCATAATTATTAATTCTAATCAATAGTTTAATGGCTTTTGCACACGGCCACCTTTTATGAATGAAAAAATGAGAACAAAGTAATTGTAATAGAGTGAAAATGAGGTTGAAGGATCAATGGTTGCCAATGACAACAAGTCTGCACACGGTACATTTTGTTATTCCATACGAAACAAAATGTTTTAGACATCTGCGATTCTGCGTGCATCTTTGCTATTAGAGCAATTACGTCAACATAATGTTTACATGTTATCCATTTATTAGAGCAATTATGGTATACTTGGTATCGGTACTAGTTACACAGTATTTCCGAGTATACGAAAATTGGCAGATACATAAACAAAATCATAGCACATGGCATACTGTATCGTGGCTGTACATATTAATACTAGAACTCTTTTGGCTATTTCAATACCGGTATCGGGGTCGATATATTAATTTTATTAATTTGTCGAGATATTGTAAATCTAAATGATAGAGTTTTTTCGTTGTTTTTTTTATGACGTAAAAAAATATCGGTGACGTCAATATCGGGATCTTTACATGCTACCGATACCGATATTGCCGATATCCTGATATCGGTGCTGATTAATCGGTAGACCCCTAATTCAAATGCCATATTATTTTTAATCATCAACTTGCCCGGATTATATTTCTATTTAATTTAATGTTTGTTTTCAGATTTGACACACAAAAATGCCATTTTACCATCCTCATAGTTTCATTAAAGAAATCCTAGTAAAAGGTTGTTTTGTAAAAAAAAACTAAAAAAAACTCATGCATGTACTTATTTCCTTTAATTTATAATGCATAAAGAAATTTCAAGCACATGTTAATAAATTGCCATCACATTGGTTTCCATTTATATACATCATTAGTTAATTTGACGGTTTTGACTAAACCCTAGGCCCAAGACCAAGAAATAATTTGCGTTCAATTGAATAGGGGGCCATCCAGCCATCCATATATTACGTAAGCACAAAATTCGTATTTTCGTACCCCCCCTCCCCCTGTTGCATCCCGTACGCGCTTAAAAAAAAGAAGGGGGTCACGCTTTTTTTATGATGTGTGATGAAGAAGAGGGGGTGTTTATGAAATGTGACGTCACATCAAAATGCGCAATTTTAAATATAAGTTCCACTAAAATATTTGATTGCTTGCAATTTATTTAATGACGTTTTCAATGGCTTCACACGTGTTACGATATTAATGGTCGACCCCCCCCTCTAGGTGCGTGACGTCTTTTATGGACGGCCCCTTTGTGACGTCATACTGGAGGGGGGGGTCTAAGCTTTTGTAACGAAGTGTGACGAGGGGGTGGGGTAAAAATCAGTCAAAATTGCATGACGTCATTCATTGACGACCCCATTATAGTTTTTTGTAATATCATATTTTTCATGTTGAAATAATTGAAGAAATACAATTGAACATTAAAATTCTATTGTCTTGAACACTGCATAACAAAACTTATAAAATAGAACAATACAAGCAGTGAAATCGCATCTAGTTGTGTATTTATAACGGCTTAGGCATCGGTGGGCGAAAGAGAAACTTCATCTAATTTCAAGAAATGGAAATATAAATCAGACAGATATATTTTAGTAATGCGTGAACATTTGGTCTAAATCAAATGTTAATTACTTTCAAGTAATTAAAAGTTTAGAATTTCGTTTGCATTAAATTATAAAAAATTATTGCATATCAGTCTTTACTCGGTGGGTCTCGAAAGGCGTTTTCAGCCTGAGAAGTTTAAGTTACTAGGCTTAGTATTATGCAAACTAAATTTGTTGTGCGTACCCGGCATATGTACACATTCAGTTGAGACCCACTCCCCCCGTACGCATCCATGCGCAAAATGCAGTTAATTTTAGACCCCCCCTCCTTGCGTACATAATATATGGATGGCCCCTAGGTTATATGAAAAAATGTTTAAAAAATAGCACTTCACATCAGAACTAGAACCAAACTAATTTCGTCTAGCCCGAACTTAAGACTTATGTGTAGATTATTAAATTACCATTTCCTCTTCTGAATCATAAACATCTGTGTCACTCCCTTTTTCATCATTTGCTGACTTTGTTGTTGAGTGTGAAAATTCTGCAAAATGCAGAAGATTTTTCCTGTAACAGTTGGCACCATATTTGCATTGAGGTAGTTTGGATATCATTTCAGAACTTGGTGACACATTTTTAACATCTGAAAGACTGTGTTGATCAATATGTGTAACACTAGTGTTAATGCTGCTTATTGGTTTTGTAGCAGTAGAAGCTTTATCTGGGTTCTTTTGTGGATGTGAAAATTCTTTAAAATGTTGTGGATTTTTGCGATAACAATCTGCACCGTACACACACTGTGGAAGGGTGGAATCAGACGTTTTCAATTTCTTGGTTGCTGATGGTCCATCTGTCATTTTTATAACCAATTATTAATCTTTTTCACAAGTTTTCTTAGTTTTCAAAATACACATTCACAGTATCATTTATTACTAAATACCGAGTCGTATTGTTGATTTCATTTTCCGATTTTTTCGGATTTAGATTTTTAAATAACTAAATTATTAAAATTGTGCTTTGCAACATTAACACGAAACAATACTTCTTAATAGCTCAGTTCTTTACAAAACTATAAAGACATTATAATTATATTATTTATATCATTAGAGTTTTAAATGTTGGTCGATTGTTAGTTTTCCAGGCGTCATCAGGCAACCCATTCGACGTCCAAAAATGTATAATTTTGTCATTTCTTTCCTTTAAAAAATTCCCACGCATTCTTCTTTTTCATTTATGCGAGCAAATGATCAGCAAATATCAGTCTCTTACAACTTTCTATCCGATGGGTCCATCCATAAATACGCCAATATATATATAATCTCGATTTTTATCACAACAAGTTAGATACCCTCCTCTACAAATGTAAAATTACAAATTAAAAAAACCCTTCCCCTCTTGGCCTCTCCTCGTTTTCAACACAATTTTAGATCAAATTGTGAGCATGCAGTTTTAGATAAAATTGTGAAAATGCAGTTTTAGATCAAATTGTGAACATGCAGTTTTAGATCTCAGGGGCACGGTGGTCGAGTGGCATGCGCGCTCGCCTGGCGTACCGATGGTCACGGGTTGGAATCCTTGTGAAGGCAAGGATATGTTCCCGGGGCCTAGGGCGTCCATGAGTCCACCCAGCTCCGAACGCTGCATCACTTGCCAACAGACCGGCATGGTCTGTGGACACATTAATCTTCTGTATAGAAGGAGCGTCTGTATAGATAAGACAAGATAAGATGTCTCTTAAATACGTAATTAGGGGCCGTCCATAAATGACGTCACGCGATTTTTGCCGATTTTTGACCCCCTTCCCCCCCTCGTCACGCGACGTCACAAAAACTTAGAACCCCCCACCCCTCTAAAAAAACCAAAAAAAAATATTTTCTATTTGAAAATAAGTATGTTTCAAATCACTTTTATTGTCATTTAAGTATTTATTATTTATTTAGTGAAGACCTAGATTGTAATATCATAAGCCGCGTGAAGCATTTTAAAATAAACGTTTAACCGGCCTTCAGAAAACGAACTGTGTTAACATCCTTAGCTTATATTTTATTTTAATGCATACAAATTAAACATTGACTATTAATCATCACGGTTAACGTCTTTGTTTAGAAAAATAATTATTTAAAAATAACATTTTAAAAATGTATTTTTAAAAAATCCCTCAATTGACTGACGTAAGAAAGAGGTCGCCGAACAGAGGTAAATAACTTGAACTGAGGTCAAAAAGGGAATTCTTGGGGGTAATGCAGACTCATTTGGGACATGTAACATCCACTACAATCCGCTAGATATATTAAAATACATCATGTGTACGTGTACGCTTGGAAAATATGCCCATTATTATAACCGGTTCCTTCCAGAAAATGCATTTAAAAAACAAAAATTGACAACTTGTCTTTATCACGTATCATTTCTGTGATATCTAAAATTAATGCCTTAAAAACTGAGCTAAGAAGAAAAGTTGTTTTGGCTCCTCTCGATTGCGATGTAAAGAATTTAATGCATTCAATAAAGTTAATGAATACTTGACTAATTTTAAATGGGTTCATTTACCATTATATCTAGAACAGTGCTTCTCAAACTTTTTAGTATTGCGGACCAGCAGGAATTTTTTCCATTGCATCAGGGACCGGTGCACTATTTTCCCTGCACTGACAATTTTTTGTGTCTTTTTTTTTAGAACATCTGCGGACCGGCAGCGGATGGCCCACGGACTGGCACGGTCGCGACCACCACTTTGAGAAGCACTGATCTAGAAGACTAGAATGGCCAGGGGCGTTTGACAAAAAAAACCAATCGAACAATTATATCAAACTTAAAACGTTTTTAAATTCTATCAAATAGATTCCCTCCCCCCTCCCCTTTTAAAGAAAAAGGATATTTCGTGTCGTTTTGACTTAAAATATGTACACATAATCCTATTCAAATCATTTTTAGACACTTGTCATGCTTGTAAAACTCACCAGTAGCATTTTCGCGCTAAAGACGCTCCCCAAATCCCCGAGTCATGTGAGCAGGACCTAGAGTCGTAACGCATACATAAACTTGTATATTTGGGGGTAACGGGCAAAAAAGTTTTACGACGCCTTCCATGAGAGAACCAAACGGAGCTGTGGTTACATCACAAATGCTTTGATGTCAACATCAAACGACGCAGTGTAACAATTTCATATGTTATCTTGTGGATTCTCAAACTTAAGGATTATAATTAGATTTAATTTTCGTGTCTTGATAGCATACGCCAACCAGCGTCTGATGTCCTACCGACCGGCACATTGAGAAGCACTGATTTTAAAAAAAAGAAGAAAAAAAAGTCATTAAATAAATTGTAAGCGACCAAATATTTCAGTGGAAGTTTTATTTAAAGTTACCCTTTTGATGTGACGTCACATTTCTTCAACCCCCCCTCCCCTCGTCCGCATCGTCACAAAAGTGTGACCCCCCTCCCCCCCTAGGTGCGTGACGTCATTTATGGACGGCCCCTTAAATATGACATTAACTTACTTCATTCAATTTGTTTAGAATTATGTTTTGTGAATGCCTTCTTCAATAGCAGAACATACGTTATACATAATTTGTTTCAGCCATTTTACAAACAACACACATTAGTGAACGTTTTATTCATAACATCAACATAGAAACTTGGTGCACGCCCTCTGTTTACACATTTTCTGTTTACTCTTATGACTAAGCCATTTAAACCATGTGATGCGTAAGTCATCTACGAGAATTTTCCATTCATTTCAGTTCTTTGATTCTCTTTCCAACAACTTTCAGATGTATTATTAATTTCCTTGTCTGTCTCTTTGTTGTGTCTTCATTCATTTCTGGCACAATCCTTTTTTCTTATCCCCTTGGATCCAATGTTAGGGGCCCTCTGGTACTGTTAATTGACCTAGTACAGGGGTCTGTAACCTGCGGCTCTCGAGCTGCATGTGGCTATTTCGATGACAAGGTGCGGCTCTCTATAGTTCATGCACAAATATTAATAATCATATTATTAAATCCTTTATATTAACTCGTGGTGTCTGCGGCCGACCTTGCTTGCTTGCTTGCTTGTCGCCAAAACTTTTGATCGATTTTTTAACCCACTTGCTCGCAAGATAGCGAGCTGAAATTTTGCAGGCAGTTTTCGTACCGATGATAAAAACAATGTATCAAAATTTCAGATCGATCGCATGTACCGTAATTAAATTATTGATTTTTTAGATTATTTTATTTATTCCTATGTATCATGCTATTTTTTGAGATAGAGCGTCGCGGTGCGTATTATATTGAACAACCTTTCTGTCGCGCAATAAGGTGCGTATTTTACTGACAACACTTTTTATAAACCTATTCCTGATCGGTGCGCATTATATTAAACACGTTTTACGACACAACTGCAATTTTGTATTTTTGGATGGTCTTGCGCTGCGTGTTATAATGAACATTCTTTTAGTTACGTCTCATACGTAAAGGATTTATAGTCAAAAACTTGGTTTTTTACGGGTTGTTTTTATTTTATGTTTAAAACTCATGTTTGTGTCTCTTTAAAAAATGGAAAATGTTGTAAATTGTAACTTTTGGCTCTTCAAAGTGTTGCTGACCCCTGACCTGGTACGATAAGTTTTCCATATCCTCCAACGAATGCTCTACAGTCAGTTTTAAACAACAGCATTTACTACACATTTAAATAGAAAACATAGGAATAAATTCTCTATACTACACTTGTTTCATTACACACACAATATGTAGTTCAGTTTTCTTTTGAACATACACACAATATGTAGTTCAGTTTTCTTTTTAACATACACACAATTGTTCCTGGTACTCCATGGGCGTCGCTAGGAATTTTTCCAAGGGGGGGGGCAAAAAAAACACTAAAAAAACACTTTTTTTATTTTAACTGACAATGCCATACAGGTACAGTTTTCAATTAAATTCAAGTTCAGTATAAAATAAGGGTCGAAAAAAGCCTTAGAAATTAATAAGACTTACAAATTAGTGCTGTAATTGCTAAAATACAACATTTATTAATGCATTTAATAAATTAAAAACTTAAGTTCTCACGAGAAAATTGAATTTTGCTGTGAAATAATATACGTGTACAAACTGCAGGATTACCAAGGATGGATATCAGAAATTTTTTTACAGGCTAAAAAAAAAGTCGAAAAGTAGACCTATCGCGGGATTCCGAAATGCCGTTATTAGAAGATTTTGGGGCGTCTGCAGCATCTGACTTATCATTGGCATTGAGGACAACAGTACACGTTCAACAGCCAGACACAACTGAAACAACTGTTCCTAATTTGATTGTCGCTGACACTTATTCATTTCCTAAATTGGATATTGGAAGGTATGTCTGGACATACGACCTTTCAAATAAGTTGAAATTGCAGCTGATTCGTGATTGTTGGACCCTTGATAAAAATTATGATTTTAGAGCTGACAGTTAGGGAAACAGAGTTTTTAGTTTTTAGATATGCATGGTTATCAGACTATTCACCGTGGCTTGTATACTCGCAAATGTTAATAGGTGCCTTTTGCAAATATTGCGTGTTGTTTCTGCAAAAAGTAATTCTATGAGTTCAGTGGGTATTTGTCATCAAACCATGTACAAAAATATAAAGATTTCAACGAAGATGCACGTAGCAACCTGCAAAGCACATTATGGCACAAAGGCTCTCATGAAGATGCAAGCAATTTTATTTGCTTTATTGGAAGCCAAAGCAGTTTCTATAGATGAGCAGTTGGACTTATCATTTAGAAGACAAATTCAAGAAAATCGCAACCAACTGGGTCCCATCATTTCTACAATCCTATTTTTCTGCATGCATGTTTTAGCACTTCGTGAAACAGAATCAAATTCTGGTAATTTGTATGAACTGTTAGAGTTTCGTGTTGAATCTGGAGATGAAGTTCTTGGTAATCTTTTGTTAATTGGTTCTTGTAGTGCTGAGTATGGTTCATCGACAAAACGCCCCGGACAAAACGGCCCCGACAATTGGGCTCCGACATAACGGCCCCGACAAAACGGCCCTGGACTAATAGATGGACAAATAGTAAAATTTACAATCAAATATATTTGTATTTTTACTCACCTATTCAGTGTCAGGCTTAGCTAACAATAAACAATAATAATAACACCACAAAAGGGTAATTTAATAGCCTTTACGCGAAATGGTACCAATAACGGTTGTTTGTTGACAAGAAACAATATAATAACGTCACAAGAAATAATTTTACAATTTTAACACTTTTTTAAGGGTGAAAAAATTGACGAAAGCTTAAAATGCAAACAAAATTAATTTTTTTGTTAAAAAATTTTAACAATTTGTCTGGGGCCGTTTTGACCGGGGCCGTTATGTCGGGGCCATTTTATCTGGGGTCGTTTGACGGGTAACCGCTGAGTGTATCTCGGCAACTACGCAAAACACTAAAATCGAAATTTGTGGGTCTCTCTTGCATGAAGACATTGTTCGTGAAGCAAATAATTCAGTTGCATTTTCTATACTTGCCGACGAGACAAATGACATTTCGGGAGGCATTGAGCAGATGTCACTTGGTGTTAGATTTGTAAAATTAAGAACAAAATGGGAAAATGATGGTCACAGAAGAATTCCTGGGATATATTACAATTGTCAATAGAACAGCTGAAGGTTTAGCCAACACCATCATTACTAATTCATTAGAATTTTGATTAAATATGACAATGCTTGTTGGTCAAGGATACTACGAATGTTCTACAATTGCAGGTAAAGAAGGAGGAGTCCAAGCAATAATTCGAAAAAAATACCCAAAGCAGCATTTTTACTTTGCAGTTCACATAAACTAAAAGTTGTTGTGAACGATTTAAATAATGTGAATGTTGTACGAAACACAATAGATATAGAAACAATTAAGTCAATTATAGCGTTTTTCCGAGGAAGTAATCAGCAAAGAAAACTTATTCTAAATGTTCCTTTGCTATGTAAAAGCTTGCGGATTTTTGCTGAAAATGTTACAGAAATTGTTAAACAACTGGAATATTTAGAACAATCAATAATGTAATCAGTTATACTTGCAGATATAATTCTTTTTTATGTTTGATAAATGTAAACTATCTTCCATGTAATAAACTTTCAGGAAATTTAGTTCAGTTTTATTGTAACAACTTTATGACATTTTTATGAATTTTTTTTCTCAAATGTAAGGGGGGGGGGCAAATGCCCCCCTCTCCTACGCCCATGCCTGGTACGACGGTTACTAAATTACTAAAATCTACACAATCTTGAGTGCATGTCTCCAACAATCCATTAAATGTGTCATCTAGTGAAGAATAGACATACACACATTGAGTGTGTATCAACAAAAAACATTTAAGTTTTAAGCGCTATTCTATTAAGGACTAACTCAAACGTGTGTTTTTTGTTTTCTGCTACATATCATCAACAAGATGCTTGTCATTAATTACTCTACAGAACATGTAGGGCCTGGACCTGCCCCATCTTGTATTTACATTCAGATCTATCTATGGCTTTCTGCCAGCAGTATCAGATATGAAATAGATATAATCCTTTCCTCGCATTGTTTATGCCTCTGTCGTATTTGACTTGTGAGGTGACTGTCCAGATTACTTCTTGATGCTCTAAATATCGTTTTGGTCAAGTTGTTCTGCCCATTGCATTTCGTCCTTTGCTGCTAACACTTAATGTTTCATTTCAAAGTTATATACATTTCTATTGTTTTCTTGGGTTCGCTAACCACCATGGCGTATATCACCGGCGCATGAATTGGTTTTAAATTAAATACTTTCCTCTGCCCCACCTTTCTCCTGGCTCTTCTCCCTTCGCTCCTAGCTGTGAGGGCGGCTTCTGCGGCTTGAATACCCTCGCGTACCTTAGACCGCGAGAGCGTGCGTTCCTCAGCAAGGTCCTCCAACGTCTTGTGGTCAATGTGCGCCAGTAACATGTTTTTTTTTGTTTTTTTTTACGGACGTCTTTGTAACGCAGGCAAAGGGGGCTTTTTTTCTAAATCCAATTATATACTACACAATAAATTTCACAATATCAAGTGTATGATACTGGCTTCATTAAAAATATACCCAAAATACTGTCTTTTATTACGTACAAAATGCATAAAAATGTGTGAATGGTTCCATATACAATAACTGCAAAGAAACAAGTGTGTACAGGTGAAATATTCAAAGTTAGCAATGCACAGCAATCAACATTTTAAATTGTTGTATATTTTCTATATAAGCTCTTACTACTCTATTCCTACTATTGCCCTCTTTGGCTCTGGATTTCACCGCAGCTAAGTTTTAATTTCTTTATATTCGTTTCATTCGTTTCTTTACTCTTTGTTCGTTGAAGAAGGATCTTTGCCAAAACGTTAGGTGTTTTGTGACATCTTGTCAGGCTCACTCATACCATGTTTGTTTGTTATCCATTTACATATTATTTATTGCTGTGTTACGTCACACAATTTGGGAGCCATGGAATTACCGCGACTTAACCGATTTCACGCAATAACGCAGCGCGACTTAACGGGGTCGCATTGTATTGTATAATTTTATTTGAATATAGCTTTAGGGGCCGTCCATAAATCACGTCACGCGAATTTTGCCAATTTTCAACCCCTCCCCCCTTTGTTGCACGTCATCACAAAAAAGTTAGACCCCTCCAATTTGACGCCACAAAGCTTTGCCCCCTCTCCATAAAAGCCGTATTTTCTATTTGAAAATCATCATGTTTCAAATCACTTTTTTTTTACATTTAAGTATGTATTTAATGTATTGTGCCCTCTAGTATCATAACACGCGTGAAGCCATGAAAAACGCCATTAAAGAAATTGTAAGCAATCAAATTTTTAAGTGGCACTTTTATTTAAAGTTGCGCATTTTGATGTGACGTCACATTTCTTAAACACCCCCTCCCCCTCGTCACGAATGTGTGACCCCACTCCCCTCTCCCTTTAAAAAAGAATTGCGTGACGTCATTTATGGACAGCCCTTTAAAATAAAAAAAGATCTTAAAGAAGAAAGATTATTAAATAAGAAAGATGTTTTTTAAAATGTGTAAGATAACTCAATAAATAGTTTTATATTTACCCTGACATTAACACTGTCATTCCAGAATCCTCTTTAATTAAAGAGTGTTAACGTTTCTTGAATTACAAAATATTTCTTTTTAATGTTATATTTTACGGAGAACGATTTAAAATAATATATTTCGTTAAATAAATATTTTAAAAAATTTTTTTTTAAAAAGGACACGCTTTTATTTACACATAGAAAGTGCACTTAAAAGGAGAAAATAAAAATTTTCTATGATAACAGGTGAAATCCTTGAACCTATCCACTGCACATAAAAGCGTGGTACTTAACTCTTTACAATCCACTTCTGACGTCAACACATTGAAATAAAATTACTTGTATCCCTCTAGGGCCAATTGAGGTGTCGTTCATTGATGTGAGCGATAATATAAACATAAACTAAAATGCATTAATTTAATTACGGTACATTCGATCGATATGAAATTTTGATACGATGCATTGTCATCCACGATCTATATGTGATACAATTTTGAGACCTCTGGGACCATCAGAAGTGGTTTAATTTTACGTTACAAGATTTGACTGATGGATGGATGGACGGATACAACATACAAAGAGTGTGACTTAAGAGATATCTATAAAAGCGTGTAGTAAGTGAGAGAATGGGTGAACTGCATATGAAAAACATAATAAGCGACCGCCCCACGTTTTTTAGTCATATTAAATAAAAGTACTTGAACGTAATTGTTATTTTTTAATAAAAAAAACAACAACATTTTTGTTCGAAAGTGTGACGTACTTTAGGGGGGGAGGGGGCAGTGGCGTCACTAGGGGGGGGCGAGGGGGCGGGCCGCCCCGGGTGACACCCATCAGGGGGTGACACCCGAGCCTAAAATTTTACTGTGTACGATTTTATGTCGTACACAAAATGGAGACACATTTTTTTCATCTAGAAAGAAATTAAGAAATACAAAGAAATACGTTAAACGTGAAAACTTTTTATTAAAAAATATCAGTTAACTTGCAATAATAAAACAGTCCCAAAACACAAACAACATTAAAACGAATCAGGGGAAAAAAAAGAAAAGAAATGTAGCAGCTGAGAGATCTTTAAAAAAGGCTGGACATGAAAGAGGCAGTGTCTTATGTTTTAAAAGATATAAAGCTATTTGGGCTTTGACACATCGACAGCATGGACGAATCCCACCTCACGATTCCCCCCCTCCACAGTGGGGTGTGGGGGGGGGTAAGATTTTTACCGCAAAAAATCAAAAGATGGGTTTTCTTTGATTAATGTTTTTTCTAGACGAAAATTATTAATTCAATGTCTTTGAGTTGACATTTTGTTTTATATATATTTATTAAAGGCATGATATGCATGCTTATTTACAGGTAGTCCCCTGGTTACGACGGCCCCATCCCGACTTACGCTGTTTCGTGGTTACGAACACTCCCCCCATAAAGAATAATATTACGCGTTGTTCCGTATTTTAAAAAAAAATTAAAATATTTTTTTTCATGGAGTAACGAATTGTTTTCTCTAGTTGAAATTTTTAAAAAATATTGAAAAAATGTGTATTGTTATTATTAGAACCTACAACTTTCGTTTGCGAATTTTTCTCATGGTGAAGTTATCAATCAAGTCAGTAAAGCTAAGAAAGCTTACAAGTAAGTTCCTTTTCAATGCTCATTAGAGAGAGCGTTTTCAGTCTTTGTTGTCACATGCAAATTCTAACTCATTATATATTCTTTTCAACTTTGAAAAGTATTGCTCTCAGTTGCAGTTTGATGTCATCATTGAGAGATAGATGAGAAGTGCGATGTGTACATTTGTAAAGAGCTGTGGGAAATTTAGATCATTCAAAATCAGCATAATGTTTAGCTCTCTGTGCACGTGTTTTGAGTCTGGCATTGGGGTACTTTCTTTTCCTTACCCTGAGCCTGGACAATAACTTTTTTAAGAGGTTTGAAAAATCGTACTAATTCTGAAGGTAAGCTGTCTTCGAAATCACTTTAATATTCTTCCATTATCTTGGCTGCTGCCCATCGGATAGCAAAGTTGCTGAGCTCAGATAGGTTTGTAAGAAAGCCAAATTTCACATGGATGTCTTTACATGGGCCTAGCCGATGTTGTAGGGCTCAATAAAGTTTGTCAATGAATACCAGAAATACCTCAACCTTGAAACTTTTGTCTCGGGGAGAATACTGTTATGGTGATGTCCCTATATCAAACTGACGCCCTTTTTTTAAATCTTTCTTTTGTTGATAGCATTGAAGATTGTTCATACTCTTTTTTACCATGGACTTGTCCTTTCCTTTGTCTTCATAGGAATCAAATTAAGAATGCTGTCTTTTAACAAACTCAATTAGAGACTTCCTTTCTAAAAATTGTTTCCCGAATTTCAAGTAAAATAGCGACTTCCAGTTGTTGAAGTTCCTTTTGAAATCCTTCTGCTTCAAGTAGACAGTCACGTGGCTGATTTTCGTTTGATGCTAATTCTTCCAGTGCTGCGATACTCACATGGTATAAGTTATTAACAGACCTTACTGCATCATGTCAGGCTGACCATCTTGTGTCACACAAGGCTGTGTTAACATGTATCAATTTCATGTGTTTTAAAGTACCTGTCAACGATGAGTAGATGCAACAAGCTGGATATAAAGATTTTGCAGAAGAAAGAAAATCTTACTGCATCAGGACAACCTGCTGCACTTTTCCCAACCAAATTAAGGGAATGAGCTGTGCACGGCACATAATGAGCAACGCTGCACTTCTCACGAAGAATAGCCTAGTTTCCGTTATACTTCCTACTCATATTTGCAGGATTGCCGTATTAATGTCCAAGTAATTTTCAGGCATTCATACAAAAAATTTCCTACATCTTTATTATACACTATAATAAGTTTGGAGTACCTTAAATTATTGCGGCCCCTGGCTTTAGCCCGTTCAGCACCCCCCTTTTAATCCGTAATAGGGTGTGGGGGTCACGCATCAGTGACGATGTGTGACGAGGGGGTGGGGTTAAAAAATGTGACGTCACATAAAAAACGTGCAACTTTAAATAAAAGTTCCACTTAAATATTTGATTTGTTTACCGTTTATTTAATGACGTTTTCGATGGCTGCACGCGTGTTACGACATCAGAGCGCAGACTTACCCTAAATACATATTTAAATGACAAAATTATTTTGCAACATGCTAATTTTTATTTAGAAAATACGGCTTGGGGGGTGTCAAAGCTTTGTGACGTCATATCGTGAAGACGAGGTGGGGGTATAAGTATGAAGCTGGGGGATGGTGGGGTAAAAATTGGCATCCTCACGTGACGTCATTTATGGACGGCCCCTTCAGTGTGAAGGGGTGACACCATGAGCTACCGCCCCGGGTGACACCAACCCTAGTGACGCCTCTGGGAGGGGGTCCGAGATTTGTGACAGTTTGTGACAGGGGGAGGGGG